>CAKNWU010051211.1:0-10916 GCA_932072015.1 Andricus quercustozae
ATAAATTAATTCAGTCAGGAATATCCCGGAAACTATGCGCCAAATAATCGAAAAAAAGGAAACCAATTAAACGCAAAACAAAAGGGGCCACACAGTCTAATAGAATATTTCCTTCCAGACCATAAAATGAATTCTCGACCTTAAATAATGAGCTGAAAGGTCCACAGCGTATCTTCCTGAACTTCGTAAGACCACTTTAGGTCTTGGACAAAACTCTATAATAATAACCGATATCAAAAATTGACGAAATACAAGAGATATCTGACGACGCGTCCTACTCCAAAAGCTGCTTGACGAAAGATGGGAGTTCTTCCCCGGCGTCGTTTTCTTCTTTAACAACCGGCTGAATCCTGATTGGCTGAAATGGTGTTTCGTGATTGGCGTTACTATGGAAAGTTTAAACAGTTCAAATAGGCTCTCAGGGATATCACTGTAAATGACAATACTGTGTCTACCAAAATTGTCTTTTCTGAATTTGGTGATAATTAGTCAACCAATTCGGTTCAAATGATGTTGAATTACTGTCCAAGACGTCCTCTCCGAAGTATATGATCAAAAAAACTGACTACTAAATTCCTACTAAGACTCAATCCACATTATAAATCACAGCATCAGGAATGTTGGCAGTGATATTCGGGCCTGAGCTACAGAGGTCCCACTCGCAATGCCGGGGATCGACAATAAACCTTTCCAACAAAAGAGATCATGAATTTCGCTTCGAGGCGAATAAGTTATTTAGGAAATCATGTGACGGGCGAAAACTTGAATCCTAGTAGCATTTCAAGATGTTTAATAAATATTGGGGTACGGACAGAAGGACAGGAGTAGGTTGGCAATTTCAAATAGGCTGAGTTACTCCAATTGACAAAAGGCGTCCCATTTGTTTCTTGAAGTCTCTCATTAGGTCTGGAGGGATTCATGAATTTTACTAAAATTTCCTAGTCCTCTTGTTTTCTGTGACCGTCCAATACCCTATCCGGAAAATCCTCTCTCAGATAAAGTGGACGCACCTTCTATTGACAAACGATGCAGCTATTGCTTTTCTCTAATTGTTCAAGGAATATCCTATAAGTGCAACTTAACAACTCGCTTGGAAAATCGGCCCAGTTGTTTAGTAGAATCTGATCCAAAAGTTGAAAAATATGTGGCTGCGTCGCTTCTAAAAAGAAAGATGGACAGAGAAGATGGAAAGAATGTGATACTACCACTGATTCGACCTTGTGGTGGTCAGTCTTTTCTGGTCACTATCGGCAAAAAAGTTTCTGGAAATTCATTGAAAAAGTCACTCTTTTCTGCAGCAGATTTTTTTATTGAAACTAGCTTCCATCTTAGTCAGAAGAAAGTACAGTCGAATTTGGATTTAGTGTCGGCTTTGGGCTGACCTTCACATTAAAAATCCAGAGTCTCGGAACTATTTTTTTCTCTCTCCTGTTTCTCTGGTTTGTCACGCCTAAGTGCACACCGCACATCCCCCACAACGCCTCTCACGTGTCCGCACGGCGTCAATTCTCAGAAGAACACAATCCAGGGGAATTAAATCCTGATATCACTGTAATTGGAATCGCTGCAGCTATTCGTGTGGCTGCGAAGGATTCTAAGATTGTTGAGCCTCATTTGAAGAAAAAGCTGTTGGCTAATCTGGTGAGGTCTCCGAAGCAGCCCTGACAGTTGCTTATTGCACTGATTTAGAGGGCTTGACCGAACACGTTAAGAAGAAAAGAAAATTTTCTGAATGCCACTTGAAGTTTGGAATTGACGGTGGAGAAGGGTTGCTAAAAGTATGTTTGTCTATCCGCTCTAGTGAAAAAAGGGAAAAACTGCATTGGTACCGTCAAAGGTATGAGCAAGGAGTTTCCCCAAAGCGTTTCAAGGATTTCGGAGTTACTAAATTGCTTGTACTCGCACTTAGCACAGAATGCCCAAGAAAATTGCGAGAATGTCTTACAGCTGTGGTCATCAATACGAATCAATAATTTCGAACGGACTATTGCAACAGATTTAAAACTCGCAAACATCACGGTGGGTATTCAGTCTCATAGCAGCTCTTATCCGTGCACGTGGTGTTATGAGAATAAGGGAGAACTGTAAGATCGTGGAATATACAGAACGTTAAGTTATACACGGAGAAAAATGTAATTCGAAAAATAGCGACTGAGTCCTATATTTCTAGAAAATCGGATCCAGGATGAATTTTGCTAGAAGAGTTACTGTGCGCCCAGTGCTCTATCCAGAAGAAGAGTGCTGCCTAAAGCCGTAGCCTGTAGTGTCTGCCTACAGTTTAGGAATCAGTCCCGACTCAGTCGGGAAAGAGGATTGAAATATTCATCGTGGATCCCGATTCCTAAATTACAGTTCTCAGTCCTGAATTTCTGAACACAATCCTGGATATTTGCGATTCACTTTTAAATTTCCGCTCCTCAAAACTTGTTCCTAAATCCGCATTTTTCTCCGTGTACAATTCTAAATTACGTTAGTTGGCGTGCAGCAGGGTCTGTGAAATCACGAGCCAAACAGTACAATAATTATATCCATCCTCCACTTTTCTCTGCTTGTAAAGACAAAACATTTATTCAGGTGATCCCTCCATCTGAACTACGTGAAATAACAGATGGGAGTCCCGGTTTCAAAGGAAATTCTTATAAGAAATTGTTGGAAAAAGTAGACTTACTACGTTATAGATGTCGAATAGAGCGCATGAAATACGTAAAAGCCTTCGAGGACTTCAGAGCCGTTATAACGCACGTTTTAGTGGTCATCTTGATCCTTTTTTTGAAGAAAAAATCTAGAGTTTCAAGAAGAATTCTTCAAATTTACACATCGCAGTCATACCCAAAGTACACGCAGTCTTTTTTCACGTACTGGACTTCTGCGAGAAAACTGAAAAAGGTCTAGAATTCTTCAGCGAACAGGCGACGTAGTCTGTTCACTCTAATTTTAAAGTGGTTTGGACAAAATATAGTGTCATTGTTTTTTTCGGGCTACGCGACTAGGATACAGCGTGCATTGTGTGAATATAATAGCTTTCTGTCATTCTAAAAGTTATTCATATTTTCATAATCTCATGTAGTAAAAGCTTATAGTTTACAATTCAGTTAGTAAGATTATCATTTCTTTCGAAACTAACCTTTTTCAGCCAATACAATTTCATTTTTAACTTATTTTCATGCAAGTATGTTGATTAACATCTTTAAAAAAATGAAAAATGATGTTTTCTCGAAAACGGCCCAAACGATTTTTTTTATATTTGTGCTCTGAATGATTGTACCGAAGTGTAATAAACAGAGAACGAAGAAATGGGCAAAGGAGCGTTTCTGTATAAAGTAGCTGCACCAAATCTTATCCATCTCGAGTACTCACGCCTGAAGGCCCGGATTAAGGAAGTCCAGGAGAAAAACTTCCGCGAACAGCTCCTCGACAAGAGGATGCACTGCATCTTCCAGAGAAATATGGAGGATCAGTCGATGTCGTGGGAGCTAACGTTTGCTTTCCTTAAATCACCCGGATTGAAGTCGGGAACGGAGGATTTCATTTTGGCGTGTCAAGACGGTATTGTTTCCATTTTAGCATACCGTCGTCACATTTTGAGCCAAGACATTCATTGCTGGACATCCATTTATTTTATGTTCATGATTGACTTTTGTGCATTGAAAAACCTACAAGGTCACAATACATACGCTTGAATAATTTAAACTGCTGCTTCTGTAGCAAGTTTTCCGCAGTGTTAGTATTCAAAATTAAATATTCATCCACTTCTACTTGTTCTTGCAGAATTAAGTTTGCAGGGAGACTCAACTAGTGTTCCTAGACGCGAGAAATTGCCTATTCGCCGGCGTAACCAACCATCTTCGAGCCAATCTTCTTCGAGCGAATCAAGCCGACTAGACGATCAAGCTGTCTGGGGTAAGTATCTGACTTGAATAGTTCCTTTAGTCAGAAAGAATGGAAACCCTTCACTTTAGCTGCACATTTCAACACATCGTTCTAGTTATTATTGTATCATTTTAAAAGGGATTTTCAATGGAACAGAATATTTTAAAAGAAACAATAACCAAGTGTTTTAAGAAAAGTCATACAATGTTTTAAAAATTCAGGATGTTTGCGGTTTTTAATTAAAAATATCTATTTAAAAATAAAAAATAATTAAGTATTAAGTAAAAGTATAACAAACTTTTACAATATCCTCTAAATCATACGAAACTCTTAACAAAATGATTGACAATATCGGGCCTAGTGGAACTACCAACGTACATAAAAAAAATATAAAACCTCTCTTTCTTGTTGCAGAGTTAAGTCCTAAGTTTGATTCGTTGCCTACTAGCGACACTATTACTGGAGTTCCTCGTGGCGGATTGTCTTCTTCCTCTTCTTCTTTTGACAGACAGAATTCTCCTGAGAGGCCTCTTTCTCCTGCCGAACGTACTATTCGTGCCAGGTCCAAGTCTCCTTCTGCCAGGGTTCCCCCTTCTGTTATGTCCATAGCTTATCCTATAAGACTGCTTTCTCCTGACGGATCGTTATGTGGAGTTGAAAAGCATGGATATATTCGGCTTATTTCCCATCGGAATCCGCGCCGCATATTCGAACTTCGAAAATACACTTTTCCTGCCAATAATTCACTTAGATTAAGAAAAGCAATTAATACGTATGCACCTGTTCCAAATGGAGAACAAATTGTATTATCAACACCTGATGACGATGTCTTTGCAATATTAGAGTTTCCAGATATTTTTAAAGCAATATACGGAAGTATTGATTCCGGTTATAGACGGGTGAAAATGAACATGGGAAGCGGCAAGGTTACCCGAATGAACAAAGAAGAAACCTTTGAAACTCCAATAGGACCACGCCGAGATATTCTGTCATATTATACAGTAGAACATGTAAACGCAAACCCTCGTGTGTGCAACAATCCTCCACACTATTAATTTGATTTAAAAAATAGAAAACGATAAAATACAACTGCGGTAATTCTATCATAAAATCTAAGTTGCGATTATATCGAAAAGAGCTTATTGAAATCTGAAGCTACATTTTCTCGTGACCTATTGGTTTGATTTGCATTCGCCGCCTGTAATTTAGAATCGAGATCAGAGCTGCCAGCCGCGGACTGGCGGAATTTGCGCAATAGTTATTAATGTTTATTTTAGGTTATGTGGTCACAGTGGCGTGCAAAAGTTTTGAGCCAAACACATTTTTGACTGTATATTATTAATAAAGATTATTGATCATTTGTTCTACAATGTTTACTTATTTTAGAGCTTTATAAAATAGTGAACGTTTATAAAATGAAGAAAAAAGTCATTATTTTGTTTCTTAATAACTAAGATTTAGGAGTCATACCTTTTTTAGCAATTATAGCAGCACATGCAGATTTCGCCATAAAGCTGCTTTTTTCTAATGTTTTTTTGTTGCAACGTGAATTCCGAGTGCATACGACAATTTTTCGATTGGATTTAGATCTGGGGATTGAGCTGGATTATCCAAAAGCTTCACTTTTTGCACTTTCAAAAACTCCTGGACCAGCTTCGACTTATGTTTTGAATCATTATCTTACTGAAAGATACAATCTTTTTCTGGAATATCATAACAATGCTTCGGACAAAATATGTGGATACATCACACTATCCATGATGCCTTTAATCTCGTACAATGGGCCTACTCCTCGGGAAGACATAGCTTCTCAAACCATAACTGATCCACTCCCATGTTTAGCTGTTGGAATTTGATATCGATAATCGTATCTTGTATTTTTCGGACGTCGAACATACTTGTTTCCGTCAGTTCCAAACAAACCAAATTTTGATTTGTCAGAAAAAAGTACTTTACGCCACTGCATTGGAATCCAGTGTTGGTATTTTCGTGCAAATGCCAATCGGGCCTTCTGATTTTTCTACTGATCAAAGGTTTTTTTAACATCAACGCGTCCGAATAGTCCTACATCAAGTAGACGACGTGACACTGTGATCCTACTCCCATTGGCGAGGTTTTCATCGCGGAGTTCATGAGCAATTTCAGATGCAGTTTTCTTGACATCCATGGTAGATTTGCGTTTAGTGATTTTATCAACACTTACGGTCGTTTTCCGTGGTCTATCAGATCGTAGAAGGACCGATAGGCACTTGGTAGTAGTACATTTTTCGATCATTCTATTCACAGTACTTTTACCAATTTTTAATAAAGCGACAATTTCGCGAGATGTCTTTCATTGTTTAGAAAGGTTTATTACGGCTTTTCGAATTTGATAATTTGTATTTCTCAGCATATTGACCTAGAAATGACTTGATCTAATGCGTGAAACACTTAACGAATATGAAAAAAACCAAGTAGCGGACCAGGCGGAGATTTCAGAAATATATAAATACAGTGGAACAATATTTTTGCACACGTAAATATACAATATAAACGATAGAACTGGTAAACGTTTCTTTTCAAAAGCCTACATCATTGTTTAGTATACCTAGTTTGTATATCCAATTCGGGAATTTTCCAATCTGGATTTTTCAGTCGTCCCTAAAAATCATAAAAATGTAAGATTTTTTATTTATACATCTTTAAACTTCAGGACTTCTCAAATTTAAATCTTTAAAATTGAACTATTCCAACAAAAAAGCGTTCAAAAGTATGTACCTTCAACATATATCTTGAAAATTGAATAATTTGGAATTGTATATTTTCCAAATTCAAGAGTTTTCAATGTTAACTCTTCAAAACTGTAAAACATTGAATGTAAATATTTAAAATTGAAATGTTTTTAGTTTTCAAAATTTACAATTAACAGTTATCAAAAATTTAAGTTTTACAATTAAAAATGCAGTGCTGTTGATTAAAAAATATTTGTTCCAAATTGGAATATTTCGAATTGAAATCTTGACTATTGATCTTCAAAATCATCCAAATTTAAGAATTAATTTCATCAATCTTCAGAAATTGAAATTTCATCAATTTGGAAAACATCTGTATCCTCGCCTGGTTTGTTATGCAACCTTTAGCCTTGAAACTGACATTAATGGCATGTAAATATTTCAGAAGTTGTAGCTTGACGCCTGTAATCTGGGAGATAACGACTATAAGATTTACTATATAATATATAATAAAGCTCCAGAATATTCCTCTGTTACACTGTTAACGAAGTTTTTTATAAATGCATTAATAAGTGCTTTCTCCACTTGGAAAAAATGATGATCGTTTATATTCTGGCCTTCACCTTCGTCATTATCCTTAATTCTATTGGTGAATATAGTAGTATAATAATATATCTATATTTGTTATGGTTTACAATTTGAAAAGTCTGCTCAAACAAATATGTTTAACTGTTACTTCTCATCTAATGTAATAGGTCATTCCTTCATATGATTACTTTCGACATAAAATTTCTTTCCACATAAATTTACTTGTATCTAAACTGCTTCCGAATATTTAATTACAATTTCTTTGATTCACGAAAAGCTTTTTCTGCGTTGCCATATTGTCAGATCCTAGTTTTCTTCTCTTAATAATTGATTTATTAAATCTTCATCCCAAATTCCACTAATAATCCGATCTTTTATGAGACTAGCAGCAAATTAAACTTGAAAGAAGCGATGGGACGTGTAGCGTTGCTAACAGCTGTTGCAAAATGCTGAATCGCGGACTGCACACGTCCCGGACTTGAAATTCTTTCAAATATTTTCCTACAATATATAGATATATCAATTTGAAATCTTTTAAAATTAATTGAAATTGTTTGAATCCTCTCAAATCCCATTGAATTAGTGAAATCAATTAAAAACTCCTTGAAATCATTTTAATACCTCAACATATTTTCAATTCTTTCAAATCCCTTGAAATTATAAAAAGAAATTCCTTTAAGTATCAGTGATTTTTTTAAATAGGAGTATCCCTTAAGAGCTTAAGAATGCTTAGTTTGAACATCTTTTTAAATTATAAAATGTTTGGTCTGTAGACATACACATATCTCTGACATACTTCTATGCAAACAGAAAAAAATAACTATTCGAATATGCCGCTATAAGGAACTGGATATTTTAATCCTGTAGGTAAAGTAGAACCGGAAGGGACACGAGTTTTACAAACTCTGTCTCTATTTAACACAGTGACAGTAACACGCCATGACGCTATACTCTTCTTTTTACTCACGAACTTTATTTCTTTCATCATTCATTCATATTGCATACAACACGCGGATCACATTATTAAATACGAAGAAACACGTCGTGTTATCGAACTGGATCTACAATTCGATTCGATTATTATTCACAACAGTGATCCCAAAATACTTGCGCATGCTTGAACTGAACGGTTCTCATTGGCTCTAGTTCGCATACAGGCGCGCACTACAGCCAATCAACTATACTACAATACAAACATGCGCAGATAAAAGCGACTCAATTAGCATCACTGATTTCAAATGCAGTACCACACACAGACACAAACTACTGTGGGGCGGAGAGGATATACGTGGCCTACAGTAAGCAAGCGTTACCAAAAGCGTTACTCTGAAAAATCGTCATAATCGAAAACGACAATATCTTTTAGAGATTTCTTAGTAAGGATTGGGAGATGAAGCTATAGGGCAACACAGCTGCAATATAGAACACGATGCGTTAGAAAACTCAAATTGAAAGAGTCTTTAACACTGATGTTAGGGACATAATTAAGAACTTCAAAAATGGTAAGGAAACTGAGTGACTGGTTCGATATTATGCTAGGTGTTAGACAAGGATGCGTCATGTCCTCATGGATATTTATTATATTCATGGACACGTGTCTAATAATAGCACTCTTATTCACGAATAAGATGTGAATCTCGAGACAGTGACGGTACGTGGGTTAGCTTTTGCAGATGATAGGGTTGTTATGCCAAAGTCAATCGAAGACTTGCAAATCATGCTGAACAAACTGAGTACAAGCATTAAGAACATGTGCAACATTGTCCTAAATGATGAAAGAAAAGAACAAGTTGATAAGTACTTATATCTTGGTAGCCTATTCACTAGTGACGGGAAGATAGATGGAGAGTTAGATAGGCTTATAAACAAGGATAAGAAGGTTATCGGTAGAGCAGGAGCCATTATCAGAAGTAAAAATATATCAAGTAAAGCTAAAAGGTTAATACATAATTCTATATTTCTACCGACTGTGCTGTACGGTAGCAAGATGTAGACCTACCAAAAAAAGAATAAGGGCAAAATTAACGCGAACCACATGAAACAACTGCGCATGATATGCGTCAAAACACTGAACAAACATATTCCGTAATCTACACGTTTCACATGTTCATACTCTCTTGGATTATTATTTATTCTACTTGAAATCCCTTGATACCTTTGCAATATTTTCAAGTCCACTATAATCTTTTAATTCTGTTAAAATTCGTGGAAATCCTTAGAGATCATCCGGAACCCCTTGCAATACCTTGTAAATGAAGTAAATTAAATTTATTCCCTAAAGTTCTATCGAAATCCTTTCAAATCTGTAAAATCCCCTAAAATCTTTGAAATCCTTGGAGGTCCTATCACATCCCCTAAAAAATGTAAATCTCTCTTTCTTGTTGCAGATGTCAGTTCACAGTTCGATTGCTTGCCTAATGGCGATCCTATACCTAGAGATCCTCGCTGCGGGCCTCCTTGTTCTTCTTCTTCTGGTAGACAAAATTCTTCTGAGAGGCCTCTTCCTTCTGCCGACTATCCCGTTCGTGCCAGGTCCAGGTCTCCTTCTGGCAGGCTTTCTCCTCCTGTCAGGTCCATGGCTCCTCCTGCAAGGCTTGATTCTCCTAACATATTGGGATATGGACTTAACCAACTTGAATTTATTCGACTTATTTCCAATAAGAATCCGCAGCGGATATTCGAACTTCGAAGATACACTTTTCCTCCCGATAGATCAATCAAAATAAAAACAGGAGACAATACGTATGGGCCTATTACAAACCAAGAACTCATTGTATTATCAACATCTGCTGGCGATGTCTTTGCAATATTGGAGTCTTTAGATAATCTTTCTGGAATGTATACAAATATTAATTCCGGTATGAGGCGTTTGAAAATAAACATGGAAAGCGGCAGGGTTTCGCAACTGACAAGAGCAGAAATCAATGAAACTCCAGTAGGTCCCCGCCGCAAGGCCATATTAAATTATAGAGTAGAGAATGTAAACCCTCACGTATAAAACAATCATGTACACGATTAGTTCGATTTAAAAAATGGAAAACTATAAAATATATTATTAATGTTATGAAGGCCTTTTCCGGTTTTTTGATGTCTTTATTTAAAAATTGCCAACATGTTTCGACTCGGATCCGAGTCCTTTTCAAGGCGTAGTTCTGTAGAGGATACAATATATTTTGAAAAATTTGTTTAAAAAAATATTGACTAAAAATAGAGTTAAAGTAATACAATTAAGTATACATTGTGCTTACCTTAGTATTAGTTAACGAAAATTAAAAAAGTTTCATTAGAAGATTGCGCATAGTTGTCAGTTTGGAAAAGTTTGAAATTTTAAAATTGGATCGTCATAACCTTAAAATTGGTCAAATATTTGTCTCGTCTAGAAGTAAAACAGAGTTATGTGAATACGGCTTATGAAGAAAACATATATTTTAGCGTATCTATACTTACAGGAGATATATCCTAGAGCAAATTATTATATATTCTACATTTTTATAAAAAAGAAGTGGCAGAGCCTTGTGGTATGTTAAATTATAACGACATGACTGCGAATTTGTATGAAATTAAAATGGGGCTAATTTCGCGTAATATATACGTATATTCGTTCAAAGCCCGGGAAATTCAAATTTTTGGAATGTATATTTGTGCAATTAAATTATTATATATATTACTTAAGCCTTGAATGTCTGATCTGAAATTAATAGAGTCGTTATCTCTTTGTATATGTATCATTTCTAATAGTAACCGTTT
>CAKNWU010051292.1:0-10007 GCA_932072015.1 Andricus quercustozae
TAGAGTTTGATTTAATTGGTCTGAATATAACTCTTATGTTATTATGACGTAAAATGGTGGCAAGTTTGTCAGTTATTCCAGAGATATATGGAACTACAGTGAAATTTTTGGAAGTGTTGGGTTCGTTCTTCCCCAATTGATTGTAAATATTGTTGATTCTAATTTTAATTAGTCTATTAATGAGATTAATAGGATAACCATTTTGAATTAAAGTTTTTTGAATTAGTTGAATATTTTGTGGTCTACATTTAATGGAAGATAGTTTAATAGCTCTATCAATGAGTCCGAGAATCATTCCTTTCTTTTGAATTAGTTCAATATTTTGTGGTCTAAATTTAATGGAAGAACGCACAAGAGATGCGATTTAGGACTATGGCCAGAACAAGCTGGACAATCGGTACACAGAGAATTTTTACGATTTTGGGAGAAAAATCAATTTGATCAGTGATTCCTCTTAACCGCAAAGACTGAAAATGCTGTCGTAGAACTCTCCTTGTTTCATTTATAAAACACTCAATTATACAATTGTGATACAAATGTTTACTATTTGTGACAGAATTACATAGTATACTTTATTTTCCCATTTTACTGCATCAGTTTCAACAAAAAATCACATTTTTTGTCTATATCTTGGAAAGGAGAGCAGCTACGATTTTGGGATCTTCATTTTCGATTTCTGCGCGTCAAAAATAATAGAATAGCCTACTCGGAATTTTTCGTCAGTCAAGACAAATCTAAAGACCTCAGACCATCACCGTGTACGAGTGAGTAACCGTAAAGTGTGCCAAAGGTGTGAGCGAAATCAGTAATAGTGATTTACCTGTGGTCATAAATTCTATCTTTTTCTTCTCAACATTTTTGGCAGTGCAGGATTTATTTTCATAACTTGTTATCATATATCCGCCAAAAATATTCCCATAATAGCGCTGGGCTTTTATAATTACTATTTTTAGTGTTTTGACTTAACTATTTTTTGCAGTGTAGCATCTGTTGTGGTGACCATAACAGTTGTAGGACTCAAAATACACTTGGAGCAATATAAGTAACAAAGAACACCACAATGTATCACTTTATAAAAGCTTTAAATACGAAAAAATAGATAACCGTTAAATGACGCCTCGCGGTACCCGGATTGAGGCCAGTCAGTCCGGTACCCCTAGTGTTAATGGTAAATTCTACGGCATCATACGTAGAGAAGAGCTCTCGATGGGTCTGTCCTAATATATTTCTCAAGTCTGCTGGTTTGAGATCGGAGACTGAAAGATTTCTTTTTGCCTGTCAAGACGACGTTATAGACGTCTTAGTTTACAGCGAGCGCATAATGAATGTACCTGTAGGCGATACCAACTGCCGAGCGTGCAAGCAAGATCCAAAAACACTTGGAAATACTCTCACTGACTGCTCAAAGTATGCACGCTACAAATACATAGAGAGACACAACTCGGCTCTAAAAGTGTTATGTTACCATCTTAGGCACTTTTATGGTGTTGATCTATGGCCCGTCACGCCATACGCCCAGGGAAAACTCGAGTCCGTTATGGAGAATGATCAGTGTAAGATCTACTGGAATTTCTCATTCTCTATCACTCAACGTTTCAATGCTACGAAGCCTGATATTGTCCTCCAAGATCTGAATACCAAGATCATTTACGTGATTGAATTCTAGGCATCAGCCGATGGTAATATCTCGGCAAAGGAGTAAGAAAAACGGGCAAAATATCAAGCACTTCTTTTCAAGCTGAGCAGGCTCTACCAAGGCTAAAAAGTAAGGCTGAGTCCATCGTGAGCCAGATGCAAAAGGCTGTTCTTTCGGGATCACTTCATCTGGTCCGTCAACACTGTTCCTCATACAATTTTAAAAAGATTGGTAGCTCTAAAAAAGTATCCAGAGGTTAAAGCTTTATCACCAGCTGTGCTGTCTGCCGCGTAAGGTCATTCGCGGCTAGAGACCGGACTCCAAGGAAGAGTGATTCGTTGATTGAAGGAACCATGATCGTAGCTTCTGGAGCCTACAATTTCTCATAATCTGAGGAAGATATATTAGCACTGCAACGAGAATGACATCCTTAAAAAAGAACAAAAAGGATGTTGTAAAAACTCGTGAGGCAGTAAAGATCTAGTCACCATAGACGCAGTTGCCATGGCTCAAGATCGTAAACATAAAAAGAACTTAGTGTGTCTTAGTTCTTGGGTATCAAGGAGGTAGCATCGTGCTTTCGTTGCTGTTTCCACCTGGTCTAAGTTTTCTTACCTTGATAAGGGTGCTGTGTGAGCACCGAAACGTTGGTGAATATTATCCATGCTTTTTTATTGTGATTTCAAAGTAATAAAAATAAAAAAGACGAAAGAAATAAAAAAGAGAATGAAGGGGATTTGGTTGGTTGCCTTCTCATTTTTCTTTCCTCTTTTTTATTTTTTGTCCAAAGAAACAAATTTTTATTTTGTTTTCAGGAATTGCAATAGGAGCATTTTGTGGTGTTTGTCCAAATTTTATCGTAAGATTCTTGGTTTAAAAGAACTTCCACATGGCATACGTAGACTACAAGCAAGCGTTTCCTTCCCTACCACATAACTATTTGCTTGAAATGTTAAAAATTTTCGAAATCTGCCCACGCATCATTGTCTTCCTAAGTTGTGCGATGATACTTTAGGGTACAGGAATCAAGTATGCTGATCATGGACAACGAAGGATAACTATATCAATACGCATCAACACGGGCATATTTCAAGGAGACTCCTTTAGTACACTATGATTCTCTTTAGCTTTGAACCCATTGAGCAGAACACCAAATAGCATTTCTCATGGGTTCAAAATACATGATAATGAGGATGGTCATAGAGTGATCCATTTTCTATACATTGATGAACTGAAGATATACTCTAGTTCACACCACAAACTGCATACGTATTCAGCATGCGATAGTTAAGAAAAGCCTAACGACTGCATTCACTAAAGTACTCAGATTGATTCCAAAAAGTACTCTTAACTCGGCAAACAAAATCAGGACAATAAACATCTATGCCATCCCTATTTTCACGTACTCCTTCGGGCTCATCAAATGTTTCATCACCGACCTTGAAAGATTAAACAGAACCGTCCGCATAAAAATGACGAATCACCGAATGCACCACAGTAACTAGGTGATTTAAAGGATAGTTCTACCACGGCATAGAGGGGGTAGGGACTTTGTAGATCTCAATAAACTGTGTAAGTCACAAGTTATGCAGTTGCGAGACAGTTTTAACAGTAAGCGAGATGTTGCGCTTTAGAACACCATCTGTAAAGAGAATTTTGACTCCACGCCCTTGAATTTGTCCTCAGAGGAGGCCTTGCATACTAGGGGAAACCTCATAGAGGAATTAGAATAGTAATGGAGACAAAAAGCCATCCACGTTGAGCACCCCGAAATGTTAGATCAGCATGAAGTGGATAGTGAGGCATCCAATATTTGGCTGAAAAGGGCATCCTGTATCTAGAAACATCAATACATCAAGATGTGGTTGACCAGTGCCGATTATATGGAGATACCAACGCATATTTTCACAACATTATTTATGGTTGTAGCGTAATAGCTCAGAGACAGTATACGTACAGACATGATCATGTAGCGGACATTATACATCAAAAACTTGACCTAAACCTAGGATCCTTAACAGAATGGATGTCTTTCTATTGATACATTCCAGTGTCCAGTTTAGAACACGAAGATTGCAGCTTATGTTGCGATGTTACTATCTAGACAGATTATTATATCCAAGCGAATCAGCCCGGCATTGAAATTCGAGAGGAAAAAGGTGGAAGAGTCTACATAATTGATATTGCTTGTCCACTTAACCGGAATTTGCAAGCGACCTTCACCAACAAGATCCATAGGTAAAGCGAGCTGAGGCATGAAGTAAAGGCAAAGAATAAAAATGTAAATTATGCATCTTTTCATCCTATTGATCTATTGAACAACTATTGAACTGAACATTTGAAACATTCGGGAGTCTGTAGGGTACTGGCAGCAGCTCAGAAGGCGGTTCTATTGAACACCTGCCGCATTGTAAGAAACTTCCTAGACCATCAGGCAGCAAGCGACTAAAACCCTATGGAGTGGCAGATGGTAGCTCTAAGAGAGCATCCGGAGGCGACTATAGTCACCTTCAACGCTGACGGCCGCTCTGTAAGGATAAGAGCGGTCAAAGACGAACTGAAAACTACACCATGCTCCTAATTTTGTACCTACAACATCATCGCAAAAGATTTCAAACATCGTTTTAAATTAATTTATAATATCTTCATCTCATTAGTTATTGTTATTGTTTTACACATATGTTATCGTAGACAGAAACAAAATTTCACGACCTTACACTTACAAGTAATGTCTCTAGAGTCTAGTCAAATCGTAGAATGGCTTACAATCAACGCCATGAAAAGTTTGCGATAAAATTATTAATTTCTTCAATTTGGTACGATTTTTAATTGTTTAGAGGTTTTACAATTCATTAAAAAGGTTTTTAATGTACCTGCAGCTACTAAATAACTTTAGATATTTGATTAATTGCGAATGGAAGAAGTGTTTGCTTGCATATTTTTCAAGCTTTCATTAATGGACATTTTTCAGTTTAAAAGTACCAGGAAGTACCACGTCTTTTTGAAGGTTACAAGGAATCATTATGCTCCTTAATTATTGAAGTTTCAGATGTGCTGCCACTGGCTGCCACTTTTGGTTTTTAATGAAGTTATGCACATATTCTGGAGCCAATATCAATTTCGTGTTTTTTACATGATATCATATCACTATAGATAAATTTTCCAAAAAATTCTCGCCTCCTCCCGGAATTTCACTCCATATCTCTTTTGTTTATATCCCGGTCAGCCTTTGTTTTCAGAATTACATTTCTCAGAGCGACATTAATTTTGTTAATTGGAGTTTTGTGTCAAAGTGAGAATGTCCAGTTTTACAAAACGCGAAATTCTGAACGTTCTTTTTAATCCACCTGAACCTGAAGCTGAGCAGGATAATATTGATGTGGCCGTTGCTTTTATTTTACAAAAACAGAAGTTGCAACTTGGAGATCTTGAAGTCACTCAATTAAACGAATTGAAAACTCGTCTGTGAAATCTTAGATACAAACGTAATCAAAAGTGGCAGCAAGTAAAAAGGACAAAAAATAAATTTGAGTCGAAAAATGAAGGTTGCTTGAATTCAATCTTTGATATTCCTGATTTGAGCTTTCAAAAACTTAATTGTACCTCTGACGGTTTGGGTCGTCCAACCCTTTCATTAAATTTATCATCTGAGAGGTCAAAACGCCGAACGGCAGGCGTAATTTCAAATAAAAATACAAATGATCCTATGAAACTCTTAAGTGCCTGTCTTTATGCAGCAAAAAAGTCAGGGGAAAAAGATTTGGCTACAGTTCTAAAAGAAATTCAAGAGACTCCTCCTGCAAAAATGAGGAAACTGATTCAAGATTCGAAAGCAGTTGAAAAATTAAATTCTGAAATGGCTTTATCTTATATGTTAGATCGATCTGTTTCTAAAGCCGATTATATAAGTATGCGTTGTTTAGTAAAAAAGCAGGGTGCAGATATTTTCCCTGCTTATCAACACGATAGGGCTGCCAAAGAACAATTCAGACCACCGAAAGAACTTGTGTCTATTACTGATAATGAAGCTACAGTTCCACTTCAAGGATTACTAAACCACACTGCTAAACGAATTGTGGAGTGAATTGCTGAGTGAATGTTTGGGACTAGATCAACAGATGCTTTTTAACTTCAAGAACATCTTAATAGCGTTATCCATTTAACTTCCCATAGACCATCCCCTTTTTGACAAACTATGCAAATCTACTGCTAAACTATACATAAAAAACTACTTTTGGTACCCCATGCCTCAATCGGTTCACAAGATTCTTATCCATGGCGCAGATATTGTCAAAAATAGTGTATTGCCTGTAGGTATACTTGGAGAAGAAGCCTCTTAAGCGCGGAATAAGCATTACAAGAAATACAGATATGACCACAGCAGGAGAAACAGTCGGTACACAAATCTTTACGATTTGTTTTATAGGACGATGGATACATCTGACCCGAAAATTTCTTCTTTTAGTCTCAAAGCACGGCTTCAGAAAAGAAAGCACACACAATTACCTCCAGAAGTGCGCAATTTGCTTGCCGTTCCCAAAGTTTATACCATGTCGTGTCATGAAACAGATGCAGATGTGGACACTAACAGTGAAGAATCTGAAGAAGACTTAACTGGTCTCTCAGAAGTTTATTCTCATCTGGATGAAAAAGAAATATCTTCAGAAGATGAACTTGAAGATAAGTAGATAACTAATTACTCAAAATTATTTCCTCGCAAAGCGTAGTCTCAGTACACGTAATAAGCCGAAGTAATTCTAAGTAGATTAGTGTGTCATGTATATATGATATTCAAGAAATTTGTTTATTTTTCTTGTTATAAGATTTAAAATAAGCCGAGCCCCAGATTTAATAATGTTCAGTTTCGTTCAGTTGAGTTACCGTCACTTCAGTTTAGTTCAGTTCAGTTTGATTCTGTTCAGTTTAGTTCAGTTCAGTTAAAATTCTATTTATTTATTACAAATTTCGATCGTCATATGGAAACGTTATTTTAAATTTTGAAGTTTTGGTGATGGATTTAAAATCAGCGACCCAAAAATCAACTAAGAAATGTGTTTTATGAAAAATAAAGAATTTTCAATATATTTTATCGCCATATTGGATCCACCATTTTGAATTTCGAAGTTCTGATGATGGATTTGGAATCAGCGACCAAAAAGTCTACTAGAAAATGAGTTTTATGAAAAACGATTAATGTTCTAAAAATTTCGTCGCCATATTGGATGCGGCATTGTGAATTTTTAAGTTTTAATAACGGATTTGGAATCAGCAACCCAAAAAACAAATAGAAAATGAGTTTCATTCCTCATGGATAGTTTTGTTAGTTTTGGCCAATTTTGATGAGCTCCTGTCCCACTGTGCATTTCCCTATTCAGAATTATAAATACATTCGATAGAGAGATCTCGGTCACTGAAACAGTACGAGATACATAAAGTTTTTACACTTTAGGTTTGGGTATCAAAGTAATTTTGCTACAGTTTTTGGTATGAAGTGCTAATAAAACATTAAAACTAAATAATATAACTTTTGCTTGCGTTAGAATTTTTTTAAATAAGCAAAATGAGATTTTTAAATATTCGCTTTAAAAGGAATTATGTATTATTATGTATGACATGCCTGTCGTTCGCACTGGAGAAGCACCCTTTAAATTCCTTAGACTTCAAAGAAATGTCTTCTTAGACTTTACAGCTGTTAAAAAAAGGCATATCGCACTAAAATTACGTATTATAAACGTAACGACTAAGAAAAAAGAAAGAAAATTATGGCTTGCTTGTCCAGTGCAACTTAAGTTATATATCATACATGAAACTGATAATTTTTTTTATAAAAACCAACTGAATCCTAAGAAACGTCGTATGTGCTTATTTTTAATAAATTCTCAAATAAACAAAAGTTATATTTTTCAATTTTATTTTTTGATTTCAATTTTAACTTTGGTTTCAATAAAAACTGTACATAAAAACAATTTTTATCATTTTCGTAACTAAAGGGTGTTTATAATTAAGTCACTTCAAGTATGAATGTGTTATTTTGGTCATACGGTCAATTAAAATTAATAGTGGATTCAGTTGTCAAGAATCAAGCTTTATTGGTCAATTTCATTAAAATACCAACGTACGTTTCGACCTTGTTGCAGGCCTTCTTCAAGGTAATACATAAGCTAAGTTAATACAATTTACATAGATGTAAGACAAACATGGACTAACGAAATGCATTATGGATGAAGTCATATTTTCATAAGTAATTAAAAGAGCATGTTGAGAGAAACCAGTTTTTCGATTGCCTAATTCATAATCCCGTTTGTGTTCATAAATGCGCGTTTTTAGTCTCCTGCCAGTCTAGCCAATATAAATTTTATTACAACATTTACAATTTATCATATAAACTATACAAGATGAGTTTTCTTTGTTGTCTTTATCTTTATTTGAAAAAAGGAAATTTATTACGTGTATGGTTGTTAGTGAAATAAACATTAATATTGTGTTTTTTTTAAAGAACTCATAACACGTTCCGAAAGACCTTCAACATATGGTAGCGACACCTTAAGTTCAGATTTATTGTGATTTTCATTCCATTTTGTATTTTTAGACGAATTATTATAAATTTGCTAGTTTCTTTCTTTGATGATTTTATTTATTAATTGAAGCGGGTTATTATTTTGCATGAGAGTAATTTTTAGTTGATCTTAAGAAGGCGTGCAGCAGGGTCGAAACGTGCGTTGGTGTTTTCAATGAAATTGACCAACAAAGCTTGATTCTTGATTCTGAACATAGATAATTAAATCAAGGTCAGTCACGTTCTGCGATATCATGGGTTATTTAAACTACATACGAAGAAAGTATGGTGACGCTCCGAGACAACTCTTAGCAAATTGGATATGTACTAATAGAACTTTAGTTAATCTTAAGGAGCAACGCACTTTTTGAATCAGATGTAGAAAAGAAGCTCTGATTCCAGCACATATTCAACGTCAAACAAACAAATGTAATTTACACAATTTAAATTATAAATTAACTCTAAAATTTGAAAAAAAACTAAGTTAATTATTCAAAAGAAATGTTCGAATTATGAAATCAATAATTTAATTATAAACATAAAAGATTTAGGACGTGTATCTAATCATTTAAAATTCCGTTTATCAAATACTGTAAAAGACATTTCAATTCAAACTTTTTTCAAATCATAAGATTTCAGTCTTAATAAATTACAATATGAAAAAAGAAACAAATGTATCAGAAAGCTTGAATGATTAAAAAAAAGAAATTTGGAGTCAAAAGTAATATATACAGATTTTAGATTTCAAAAATGTTTTAAAAATGTATCAAATATACAAATCCCAAATGGAATTGCAGAAATTTTATTATTAGGAAATAAACATGGTATTTCTTTTAATGTTAACAAAATACCGACAGATAACATTATAGCAAATATTGAAATTTGCATCAAGAATGTAGAAAATGAAGAATTAAAATTAAATATTAGAAAAACTACAACTCAAATAATCTCAAATCATAATTTTTTAAATAAATTTAATAATACAAATAAAATTGATGAATCTATTGCAAAATTTCAAAATAAACATAAAGATTTAATAGTATTAAAAGCTGATAAAGGTAATATAACCGTAGCTGCAGACCGAAATGATTATATGACAATTGTTAAAAATCTATTAATAATGACACTTTATACAAAAATATCAAAACTATTCGTGTTCGAACTCTTGAGCAAAAGTGTAACGATATTGTAATTAGATGGAAAAAGAAATGGTTCATAAACGAGAGCATATGCTCTTCCGAAAGTCCATAAACCAGACTTAAAATTGCGGTTGATTGTTTCCGCAGTGGATTCCCCAACTTATAATTTAGCAAAATATATATCTAATTGTTTAAAACCAATTTCGGGTAAAACTAAAGCGTTTGTAAAGGATAGTTGGGATTTACAAAAAGAGCTTAAGAATATTAAAGATCCTGATTCACATTCTATAGTTTCACTTGATGTGGTATCTATGTATGATAATATTCTATTAGAACTTGCATTAGATTGTATTAAAGAATAATTAAATGTAAACCACACGTTAACAAAAATCTCCAAAAACGAATTTTTAATTGCCACTAGAACAGTATTAAACAACACAGTTTTCTCTCTTAATAATAAATTTTTTAAACAAATTTCAGGTTGCCCTATGGGCTCTCCATTCCCCCCTATTGTTTCGAATTTAGTAATGACAGATATAGAAAAAAGGGATCTGAGTAATTTAACTTCCACTCCCATTCTTTACAAACGGTATGTGGATGATATCCTAGCAATTGTTCCTACTAAAAAAATATATGAACTCTTAAACGCTTTCAACAATATGGAAAACTCAATTAA
>CAKNWU010051412.1:0-14897 GCA_932072015.1 Andricus quercustozae
AATTTTCTGGAAAAAATTAAAAGTTGAGTTTTTCAAAAAACCTACCTGCAACTTTTGTGGCCAGAAGAATTTTTTTTCTTACAATTAAATTTTCTACTTTTTCTCGGAAACAATGACAGATACCAAAACATGTTAACATAAACGTGTGCACTTCTGAAAAACTTCTATGATCATTTTGAATGCGCTATTGTAAAACAGTTTAATTTTTCAGGTACCAAAACTAAAGTCTTTTTGCTTTAAAAGCCAGGAAGTCAAAAATATGTTTAACTTTTTTTAAACTAAGGGCTCTTTTTACGGAAAGGAAAGCTTGGGTTTTTCTTTAAATGCCTTTAGTGTGTGTCTGAAATAATTAAAAAAATATGCATTTTTCACATTTTCTAAAAATTATAAACTGAGCAAAGATAGTTTTTTTGTTTATAATTTTAAAGTTTTTATTCTTCATCACTAGCAAAAACTGTAAAAATAAGACTTTCGCCATCATTTGTTAACCACTACGATTTTTTTCAATTTTAAAAAATTTGAATATTCAAATAAAAAATACGAGCTGAAGATATGAAACCCGCCTTTGTCAAGATTATTTAACTAATATTTATGAAATACTTCATTGGTTTTTTTCAACAAGAAATAAATTCAATGAAATGCATTTTTATATTTTATTGAATAATGTCCTGTCACGTCCTCTGACGTATTATAACTATATTATTTATACTTATATTATTAATATTTGCTATATTTGTACTTATAATTTCTTTTAATTTTTAGGATAGAAAAGGATTATGTTCTCATAAAGATGCACATACTCGTGCATCATCACTTTTATCCATCATGATAAAATCAGTAGTCTGAACTCTACAGTACTAACCAGGCAGTTTGGAAATCTTGACTTTTCTATACACCACTAAAATACAATGACTTCTCGCCTACAAATCTCGGAACACAGCTCATAAAACTCAGCGTCGAAACATTAAAGAGGGTGGTACAATGACCAGTTCCTTGGACTCAAGGAACGGCACCCTCGTATACTACGTCTTCAGATATAGACATCTGGATATAAATTGATTTCAATTGTTACGTCCCCTCCCCGTCAAGTTTTTGGTTGTGATCACAATAAATCTAACGTATATGAACCCAGGATCAGAACTAGAAAATCTATTGTCAATCATCATTACCCTTGAGTACCATCAGGCGACCTGAGCCTACCTCCCCACTAATAGACTCCTTCGGCAACTCCTCGTTGTAAAACCATCGCAACGGTGAATCACCAGAAGGACAATAAATGTCCGTTTTACTAAACCAATAAACAGCTAGACCAGTACCAGTATCTTTCCAGTGAACGAGAAGAACATTCAACCAATTCATAATACCAGTTTGACAAGAAAGCTACAAATTATACAGTGAATCTCCAAAATAATTAGTCGCCCGGTTTCAAAAGTAAAGAATTGGAATATCGTTAGGTATCTTTTACTCAATAAGTTAATAATACATAATATTTAAATTTCTTTTTAATTCGTCATTAAGGTCTATCTTTATTTCATGTTGGAGATCTGGATGAGGAGTTTTCGCTACCTGAGAGCCTCCAGTGCAACTTAAAATTTAAAAGCAAATACCTCAAGTAAAATTAAACTCAATTCAGAAAACAATAATCCTTTTCTTTTTAAAAATTCGAATCAGCTATCTCTCTTTAACTTTGTACTTTCCTATATTTAATAAACTCAAATATTATATATACAATTGTATTCCCATTAATTTGTAGATCATTGTGTGGTTATCTCAACCTTCGGAAGTTATTCTCATCCCTGTCTAGAAGTCCTAGATATCGTTCAAAAATAAGAAACTTTTTTAGATAATTATTTTTAACCAGGTAAGTTTGTTCCCTTCAGGACGTAACAGTCCAATGACAAATAATCTAAAAATTAAAAGACGACAGAAAAATGGTTTTTGAGCAATAGGGCGTACCGAGAAAATAAATAATTTGAGAATTGGGAAAAATAAGTAAGAATTTTCTATGTGATTTAACAAAAATTCGTCTGTAATAAAAGTTAAAAAGCACAGAAAGCAATATACTTTTTATCTGAAGACTAGCGATAATGCCAGTCAAATATTTGTACCTTGAAATTTAAAAAAAAAATCGTAAAAATCACCTTTTTCGGTATTTTTTTCACGAAGTTATTAAATTTCCAAAATTCATAATTAACAAAATTTAAAGTTCACAGCAAAAAATATTCAAATTGAATATTTTTTATATTTGTTAGCATAATAATAGAATAACAACGGTGAACCGAGACACTTCCTATTTATCATGATACTTAAGAAGATAAACGGTCTCGCAGGTCTCATTGCCAAGAAACAAATAATCTTTGCTTATCTTTAAACTTGGCATTGAGTCACATTCTAAGGACAATAAACCTGTTTCCTCTAGTGAATACTAAACATTAAATTTTGGGGAATATCTTATTTCAGATTTTAATATTATACATATAAAATAGATTCTGACATGAAAAAAATCACTAAAGAAATGCACTGTTAAAATAAATTTACAAAAGAAGATAAGTTCACAAATAGAGAAGACAAAAAGATTAAAAAAAAAAAAAGAATTAGGTACTGTGAAATAGGTTGGTAAATATTTTAACAATATGCATATTTATAATATTATTATAAATAATAATTCATGTTAATAATGGCAAATGAAATCGTAAATAAAATAATGGTAACATTTTATCGATTTGAATTTATTTAATTGCACGGAGAAAAATGGAAGTGAAAAATTGGGTCTTCAGTGTTGGTAGTCAAGGTGTTCATTACTGATCTGGCGTATCTATGTAGTAGATAAAGAATCTCTAATTAACCTTAGAATAAATTATTTTGAATAATAATCTTCTTAATCATAGAAAAAGTTTATTTAAGAAGTATGACATTGAAAATATCAACAAATGTTAGTTTGAACGGTTAAAACTTATTTTTCAAACACTTTCTATCTCTACAGAAGTCGTGAGTTTGATAATTGTTATGAAGTTAGTAAAAGTGAATTTATTTTACTAACATTAATTTTCTTTAATGCCTACATACGATTTCTCGTTTGCTTTCAGGAATTTATAATAAGAGCACTTGTTTACAGAATACAATTTTTCAGTACGAATAGCTCCGGACTACGACTATGGCTATTTGTACCGAAATTTCTATTAATCAATGATAATGCTTAAACTGAGTTATACTGTTATTTTTTTATTCTTACTTTGGGTCATTTAAATTGTATTGTTAATTAGAAAATGAAATATAATTTATGACATTTAGTGAAAATGAAATAATTCTGAAAAGCCACTAATCTTCAGGAAAATTGACTGATTAAGTTAGTAAAAATATTGGTTATGTTACTCGATACGAATCATTTTTTACTAATCTTTCGGTAAGCTTTCCTACTGAATCAGGAAACCACAAATTAATATTTCAATATTTTGGAGTAACCATTGAAGTTTTTGCTATATTTTTTCCATATCTCTTACCGCGTGAATTCCGCTAAGTAAACTGACAACAAAATATTCCACAGATGCATCTTATCGGAAGAACAACGGGTTTTTCTAAACTTTTGTTGCATTCCGGAAACCTATCGAATTAATTGACACAAAACTTCAGCTGAAAATTCACAGCGAGATTTTCTGGTGCTATTTTTCGGAAATTCATACCATCTTTAATACCTTAAAAAATGTGTTATATTTGATCGTAAAAAAAAGAAATTAGTCATCTGTGTGCACAGGCGTAGTCAAATTTATTCCTTGAATTTACATAAAATTTCAACTGCAAGAGTGGGCTACAACTTTCTGGTGCAATTTTTTAAAGAACTTATAATATAATAATCAGTTTGTAGAATTATATAAAGTTCATTGTATTGACCATCCGGAAAGGGTAGCCTGCTTGTCCCTAATAGTGAGTCCGACCTTCTTGTAAGAGTCAGAGTGGTCATAAAAAGAGAACCTCTCAGACTATGCCAAAAAAACTCTGGGTGGCTCCTTATGCCACCTAGAAGAACGGACTGGCTCTCTAAATTTTGACCCTCTAATTTTGACCATCCATTTTTCTACGTGCAGGGACCGGAACGTTTTAGGTTGGACCAGTCCGGGTGCGTACTGGACCCTTATGATTCTTAAGGGTGCAGATCCATAGCCGGACCCTTTCAGTTCTTAGTTTCTGTCCGCAACCGGGCCTTTTAAATTATTTATGGTACAGGTCTGCACCCGTATCCCTAAAACATACTGATGCGCCGTATAGTTACACGTCACTTCTGGATACGCAGTCAGATTAGGTAGCATTTAGTGCCAAATCTTGAAGCTCACGCCCTTTTGGGTTTTAAAAATGTTGGCGCTTACAACCTTCTGGAATGGGAAACATTGGCTCTTATGCCCTTTTGCTTTGGCAAATATTGGCGGTTATGCCCCTTTGCTGTAGCAAATGTTTGGGCTTTTCCTTTCGGGAATTTTAAACTTTGGCGATTATGCCGTTTTGCTTTGCCAAATGTTGGCGCTTATGTCCTTTTCCTTTTCCTAATGTTAGCGCTCATACCTTTATGCTTTGCCAAATGCTAGTAGTTATGCCCTTTTAGAATTTCGAACTTTGGCGGTTATGTCCCTTTACTTTGCAAAATGTTAGCGCTTATGCCTTTTGGAATTTTCAAAATTTGGCGCTTATGCCCTTTTGCTTTGCCAAATGTTGGCGTTTGTGCATTTTTAGAATTTTCAAACTTTGGCTCTTATGCCCTTTTTATCTAACAGTTGGAGCGCGCACAACTAAGACATAGTATTTATGTCATTTCAAGGTGACGTTGGTTTCTAAACTTGACAGTTTAGAATTTGTTTGATCAGATTTAGTTGCTGACAGATGAATCTCATTTCCAGCCTATTTCAATCCACAAATCCGCCGTATTTTATTAGATTGGTCGATCAAACTGAAGTGCAATAGTTTTGTTGCGTGAACTGTTTTAATACCGAATTATGTCTTAAATCGAATTCTGCTTTTTACTGTGGTGAAGAAGATGAATTAAATGAAGTTGTATTTAATTAACATTAATAGATTACGAGTTACAAAAAAACAAACGAAAAAAACGTTCATATTTTTTTTTTAATGACAAAATCACGCAAATTTATTGAATGTACGCTTTTCCTGCTTTATCTTGTTTTTTTCAGTTTCACGATGCGTATGTGTATTTCTTCTATTTTCTAGTCCCCTCCATATGGCAAATATCACATAATTTCGCTTATGGGTGGGGAAAAATAGTTGCTATATAAGCTGATGTTGAAACAGAAGAGTTTCACTTTGTTTTTGTCAAAAAAATAAAATGAATATTTCAATCATAGTCTTTTTCGTTGCAATGTATGTGGCTTTTCTCTTTGTAGTTGTGGAGTGCGTGGTAATAAATTGCCCGCCTAAGTGTCGTACAGGGACTGGTTGTCGCGCAGGATGCCCACCATAGGGTAAGTGGACGAATTATTACTAGCTTAACCATAATATGTACTCGCGGACGCACGGGCTTAATAAAGTGCCCTTCCCATTTCTGCAAAATTTTGACATTTTCGCTATTTTAAAAAATTTTCGATTAATGTAGTAATTTGTGAAATTTTTGGTAATTTTTGAAATTTTTTGAAATTTCTGATGATTGATGAAAATTTCTTTGTCATTTGTGGAAGTACCTGTTTTCTCAAAAGAACAGTGGCGGTGCCAACTAAATATTTCGCTGGCCCCGACATTATTCGAAATCAACTTTGTGTGGGCCATTATTTTCATTTTCATTTATTCAAATTTGTGCAACAAACTTCAACCCCTAAAAAGTACCCCCTATGAGAAAAACACCATAGCAGGGCCAGCGAAATATTCTGACAGCCAGCCCCGACATTATCCATAAGGTTCGCCGGTTTTTTTTTTGTGTACCGTTATTTTGCATCTAGCTCTTTCTAGACGTGTCGGAGATCACGGTATCTACGGAATTCATGGAATTCATGGAATTGATATAATTCATGGGATTCATAGAATTCGTGAAATTCAAAGAATTTACGGAACTCGCGAGATTGGCGGAATATAAGATTTTCAAAGAATTTACAGAAATCAAGGAAATGACGAAATTCTAAGAATGCAAGGAATTCACGCAATGCATGTAATTCAAGGAATTGATAATATTCATAGGAATTTATAGGATTATAGGGCTTCATAGAATTCTCGAAATTTATGGAATTCGCGGAATCAATGGAGCTCACAAAATTCATGAAATTCCCGAAATTCATATGAGAAGTTGTAGGCCCGAAAACTACGATCATGGTTCTTTAAAGGAAACAATCCCGACGCAACTGGAACTTTTAAGTCATCCACTTCTGCTCCTTCCGTCCTAAATGGTAAGCAAGAGCAGATGACCTTACGCGGCAGACGGGACAGTGGGGGATGAAGGTTTCACATTTGGATACTTTTTTAGAGCTATGAATCTTTGTAAAATATTATAAGGAACAGTGTTGACGGATCAGATGGAGTGATCCCAGAAGAACAGCCTTTTGCATCCGGTTCGCGATGGAATGAGCCTGACGCTAGCAAGCCGGAAACTTGTTGAGTTGGCTAAGAAATGAAGCTTTCATACCCTAAAGACAGCTGATTATGAGAATGACAAGATGGACTTTTCGTAGCCTTGGTACAGCCTCCTAAGCTCGAAAAGAAGTACTTGATATTTCGCCCGTTTTTCTTCCTCCTTTGCCGTGATATTACAATCGGCTGGTGCCGAGAATTCAATCACGTATATGATCTTGGTTTTCAGATCTTGGAGGACAATATCAGGCTTCGTAGTAATGATGCGTTGAGTGGTGAAGAACGAGAAATACCAGTAGATCTTAAACTGATCATTCTCCACAACGGACTTGAGTTCCCCCTGGGCGTCTCGCAAGGCGGGCAATAGATCAACACCATAGAAGTGCCATGGCATCCACTGAGAACATGCCGAAGTGTTTCTGGCTCTTGCTTACACGCTCGGTAGTCAGTATCGCCCACAGTTATATTCATTATGCGCTCGCGGTAAACTAAGGTGTCTACAACTCCGTCTTGACAGGCAAAAAGAAATCCCTCAGTCTCCGATCTCAATCCAGCAGACTTGAGAAACATGTTGGACAGACCTATCGAGAGCTCTTCTCTAAGTATGATGCCATAGAATTTACCATGAAGGAGCTTGTCAGCATGTTCTCTTAGTAGAAGCGTATGTTCTGCTTCCTGTACACGACTTTTGAGCACGAAAGTTGTTAGTGATGCTAGGGCATGTATAGTATCGCTGGAAACAAATGGGCGGCAAAGCTCGTCTGCGGCCCTATCTGCGGCATGGTATAGAAACGCCGCAACATTGACGACTTCATGTTGATGCACGAGTCGCATAAGAGAATCTGCACTATTTAGATCTGAGCAGGCTGTAGCCAGAATCGTTCTTCGATGAAGATAATCCAAGCTTAGCAAGACGCTACCTCCTTTATCTCTAGGTAGGTATATTCGACGTACGGAAGATCTAGGTTGATGTATTCGATGGATTTTCATCATCTTGCGTGTGCTTCGGTCAAGTTGCTTCAACTCATCGACGTTCCATTTTACTGCGCCAAATGTGTAGACCAGTATAGGAGCGGCCAGAATATTGCTCGCCCGGATCTTATTCTTTCCAGATAATTCGGAAGCCCAAATTTTTCTGAGAATTTGGCGATAC
This sequence comes from Andricus quercustozae, assembly GCA_932072015.1. Taxonomy (NCBI): domain Eukaryota; kingdom Metazoa; phylum Arthropoda; class Insecta; order Hymenoptera; family Cynipidae; genus Andricus; species Andricus quercustozae. The sequence continues at coordinate 7,709 of CAKNWU010051412.1, forward strand.
ATTTTTTCAAGGGCCGTTTTTAACAAACGCACATCTTGGGTTGCCGCTTGCGGTATTCCAAGATATGTATATGTTTCTCTATTACCAAGACGTTAAATGGTGTTTCCGCCTATGAGTTGAACTATGAGTTAAGATCCTCCTTCGAGGAAGTAAAGAGTTTAAGGTCGTCCATGTATAAAAAGTGGTTGAACTTATATTATCTTCTGTTCGGCGGGCCACATAGGTATCCAGAGCTTTTGCCACGGAGGACAATAGATAGAGGCAAGAGGGAGGTGCAGAAAAGAATGAGACTTAGAGAGTCTCCTTGGAAGACCCCTCTTTTATATGTGATATAGCTGGTAGTCACTTGTCTTTTGTCAGATTTTATGACAAATTGCCTGTTCGAGTCTTGGGTAATAGCTTGTAGCTGTTGTTTAAACAAGCTATTGGCCTGTAGTTCTGTGGACTTGACAAATCTCCGGTCTTAGGGATCAATACTGTGCTTCCTTCCACTGGCCACAGCGGAATGGGTTGTTCTCCGTTTAAGAAGGTAGTAAATATAAGAGCTAGATGTTGGTGCATACAAGTGAACTTGTTCCACCATAAGTTGTTGATTCTATCTGGCCCTGGCGCTGAAAAGTTCTTAGTTCTAGCGAGAACTTTCTTCACTTCTTCAGCAGTAATTAGTCGACACTCTTCACTCTTCCTCTAGAGCCTGCAACCTTTGTCTTTCGCAAAAGTTACGAAAGAGTGATATATCTGAAGCGTCTTCATTTAGCTGATAAGTATCTCCATACACTTTCTCCCAGAAGACTTGAATCTCTTCTCGGCTACGCGCATTTTTAACTGCACGCGACGTTTTATTAAACAGACAAAAAGGATGAGTTGAAAAGGTGGAATTTTCCTGATTTAATTTTACTCGTCGTTCAAGGCGCTGTTTTGCTGTTCAAAGAGATCTTATTTCTTGCGTCCAGTGCTGCTTGATGGTCAAAAGTTTACACTTGTTCAGCGTGTGATTTGCTTTCCTTAAGTTTCGAGCAAGTGCCCTAACTTTTGGAGTGAATTTTTTATTTGATGTTATGCAGCCAATCACGCACTGTATATTTGATGCATGCCGTCTCGCCGTTTCAATTTGGAAACTGAAGCTGTGCAATGCGTTCGCGAGTATTACTCAGGCGTACTGAAGTATCGTTACTTCTATGGTCGCTAAGCAGAGATACCGCCTTCTCGTAAACTATATAGTTCAGATTTCAGAGATTACCATCTTTGGGTAGCAATTCGTGGAGAGCATTATTAGCTTCAGATAATTTGTCCATCCTGAGAAAGACTTTTTCGTGGATAGATCTCCTACTTCTCATGTTGGCATTATCGCCTATCTGCAAAGGTGGTCTTGCTGGAACGGGTGCGGGTGGTATGTTCGCTGTAGGATGTTGCTCTTCTTCTTGCTGAAAAAGAGCTTCATATCCGTTATTGCGCAAAACGGATACCTGATCTCTTAAATACTGAAGCGTTTTATGAGCATATTCCGGGTGCATATTGACCCAATGGTCATGTAACCTCTGCATGAATACTCTTCGCGCCGGTGAGCTTCTTTGCCAACAGGTAAGGATGTCCCTCCATTAAGCAATTTCCCTTTCGAAATTAATTGAATTCACGAAATTCATTGAATTCCCGAAATTCATCAAATTCATTGAATCTCCGAAATTCATGAAATTCATTGAATTCACGAAATTCATAAAATTCACAATTGAATTCACGAAATTCGCCGAATTCATGGAATTTTCGAAATCCATGGAATTTGAGGAGTTTACGCTATTCAATAATTCACGAAACTCAAGGAAATCATGGAATTCACGAAATTCGTGGAATCAATGGATCTTACAGAATTCATCGAATTCCAGGAATTCATAGAGTTTAAGGAATTCGTAGAATTAAACAAATGCTTGGAATTGAAAGAATTCACAAAATACGCGAAACGTATTAAATTCAAGGAATTGACGAAGCTCACGGAATTGATGAAATTCAAGAGATTCATGGAATTCTCGAAATTCATGAAATTCGCGGAATCAATGGAATTCACAAAATTCATTAAATTCATGGAATTTCGGGAGTTCAGGGAATTCAAGGAATACATGACATTCACCGAATTCATAGAATTAAAGAAATTTGTCAAAATCACGGAATTAACGGAATTTGTGAGAATCACAGAACTCGCGGAATTAAAGAAATTCATGGAATTTAAGGAATTTATAGGATGCATGAAATTCGTGGAATTCAAAGAATTCGTGAAATTCGAAGAATTTACAGAATTTTCCAGATTGTCGGAATTTAAGGAATTGGTGGAATTCAAGGTATTTACAGAATTCGAGTAATTCACAGAATTTAAGAAAAATTACAGAATTCAAGGAATTCACGAAATGTATGGATTTAAAGGAATTCACGGAATTCATAGAATTCATCGAATTCACGGAATTCACGGAATTCATGGAATTCACGAAATTCATGGAATTCGTGGAAACTGCTGGGCCAGAAGCGATGGTGAAGCTCAAGCAGGGGCATTGATGCCGGATGGCGGCAGGTGGTCTCATGTGAATCTTCGTTGGTTGGCACTGTCGTCACGCGTAAAGGTAGAACTGTAAGCGGTTGTAGGTACCACGAGAAGGGAATATATTATAATGTATGTAGAGTATTTTACGTGTTGAACACATCTGGATCGTTAGAACTGTTTTTAAAAGTTAATGAAAAATAAATAAATCCAAATAATTATTAGTTATCGACAAACTTAAGAATCTTACGCCTGTAGATCTCAAAGCAAGAATTTCCCTATGAGACAAAGAAAATCTACGAGAAAGCGATCTTTTAGCCGTGTCTTATTTTAGATAAGATATAAAAATATGTTTTATTTTGACCTTTTGGGGCACTTTTACTCTACTTTAATTATTTATCACAGTGGCTCTAGAAGTTTCGCAGCGAGCCGGATTTGAACAGAATCTTTAGAAAAATACAGAAAACAGATTATTTCACTAGCATAGAGTAAATTTTGATGACTTAAAATAAGAATTTCAGCACTTAAGCATAGTTGTGATTAATAGTTCAAAATACTGATATTGATTGATGACAGATATTTTAAGTTTCAGGTGGCCTACTTTCTGATGAGGAATAAACAAGCGTTGAACTTGAGCCATTTCCTGAATACAAGATATTATTGGCGCTATGCAGGCAGATAGAAGATAACTCAATTCGTCTTTATTCCTCTTCTTGTTCTTCAAAATCTTCAAACTTAAGTTATCATGCTCTAAGTGCTTCAGCACATTGTAGTTTTCCAATGCTCATGCTGACAAGAATAAATAATTATTAAAAACTTAAAATCTGTTAAACTCTAAATATGTAGTATTTATATAAGGGTATTTGTAATTTTATAGAAAAAATTTTTTAGGTAGATATTGTCACACAATTAAATTTTTCCTCTAATAATTAAGCCTTTTCCGGCATTGAAGTAGTTCAGGATATTTGTCAATTTTGACAATATTGTTTTAGTAACCCTTATGTGTGTGACGGTGTACGCTGGTATCCTTTGGGAATTTAAACTGACATTATTTTATGTCGGGTACATGATCCAAAGCGGAAACACCAGAAGAACTCGTATCTTAATGTATAATTTATATTCTCACAAGTTTTTGTTTTCAAATATAAGTGGTTTTCAAGGGTTGCTGAAATTTATTATGTGATCGAAAATTTAACTTGAAGTATTTTGAAGGTGACTTGTGTGATTGCATGAAATAAAAAAGAAATTTTAATGCATTTTGTGAAGGCACTCAGGATTTATACAGGTTAGTGTTAGGAGTGTTTTTTTGGGTATTGTACAATATAAATATTTGAATATGAATATAACTTGTTCTTCGCTGAACGTGAATTGTGTGATTATTTAAAACTACAAAATTTTTTCAGTTTTCTGCGTGGAGACATTCAGGATTTGTGCAGATAAAATTTTTAGGAATGGTTTTCGGGTGTCAAAAGTTTGGGTTTACCTCTGTTTTGATGATTGATTAGGTTCTCTTAATTTTAGTTGTGTCAGTAAATTTTAATGTATTTTAAAACTTTTAATAGCATCCGTAATAATCACTATTTGTTATATTCTTCAGCTCATTTAAAAAGATTTTTCCCCCAATAGATACCCCAATAGCTTAGGAGAATTAATCTACAAATGTTTCCTATTACAATAAAAGAACTTCAAGCTGTAACTGTTGCTCTTGTACTGAGATAGAAAATTTCTTCATAATTATACTTATGAGCTGTTTCGATATCATTCTGGGCTCAAAAATATGACTTGTAGTCTTCTCTGCTACGGGACTATTTGTTAAATAGTCAAAATGGATCCTTGATGCCCCGCACGTTTGTTTTGTGGACATCGATAACTCTCGACTGATAATCATTGGTGATGATAATTGATATAGGACAATTTGAAATTTTGATATATGTAATTTTGACCTCAAATTTGAATTCATCAACATTGAAAACACCTAATAAGCATTTCAAATTTCCAATCGCTTCACTGATTCCAATTCAAACGTGAAAACCACAACTTAGAAGCGAAGGGTAGCATCTAACTGGGAGACTGGTCCCACATCGTTGGTCACTTCAGGTCTCAACGCTCGTTTGGACGAGGTCGTCTTTGGGTTAACGCTCCAGGTGAGAGTGTTCTTACAGTAGGCAGAGAGGTACCTATCACACATGATGGATTCAAGTGTTTAAAATCAACGACCTTCACTCTTAAATACTCTTGAACTTGAACCTTTGCCGGCTAGTGATACTTTCATAGCATTACTTATCATCGCATCGCAACGACACTGGTGCTTTGGCGAGGACGCTTCTGAAATACATGCCCTCCACTGCGAGACACCGATTAATTAAATCCAGGCAACTTTTAATGCTTTTCCCAAAAAACCTTTAGTAACAAATGGCAATTGGACCGAACTGAGAAAATATTCTTCTTGAAACTGTTTTAACATGGGAGCTCAAGAATCCACTGCTTAATGTTCTACGAATAGTGAAAAACTTCCAATTCTGCAGGAGATTTACACCGTTGATCACATTATTTTTGTATTTTTTTGCCAGAAAATATTATTGAAAGACTAGTGGAATATCTATTAATATTTTAAAATAATTGTGATTCATTCAAACAAATTCCATCTGTTATAGAAGATGCAACCTAGATAATGATTCTGTTAGAAGAGAGTCGATTTTTGTAGAAAAAACCATTATTTAAATGAATTGAACTTCTCTAAATAGAGGAGACCGAGATAAAATGGGTACAGTTATCACTTTCAGTGAAATGTTTGCTATCTATATTTAGTAGTTTTTAAATAATTAAATGGTTGCATATATTCTGTAAACCGTCATGTATTAATTTCATGAAAGACAAAGTGTTCCAAAAATACAGATTGGATTAAACATATGAGAATGTCGCATTTAATTATAAATTAATAAAAAAACCAATTTCGTATGTTTGTTAATTTTAAAAATTTTAACTAAATAAATGAAAATGCTCAGGGCAATGTCAGTGTCAATGTAAATGCTCTTATTAAAAGTATCTTTATACCACCATACTGTACATCTCCGAGATGGTGGGGCATTTTATTTATTTCAAATGTATCTCGGAACACACGGTAGAAGTGAAACTTCCGAGACCCTTCAAAAGATGGTTTAAGTGGAATTAGTTTATGGAATTCAAGGAATTCGCGGAATTCAAGTAATTCAATTAATTCACAGAACTCACGGAATGCAAGGAATGTACGAAGTTGAACGAATTCTTGGGATTCAATGAATTGATAGAATTTAAAGAATTCATGGAATTAACAGAATTCACAGAATTCAAGGAATTTATGAAATTCCGTGAGTTCCTTAAATTCCATGAACTCTTTCTACTTAAACATTCTTTGTGATTAATTTATGCATGCTAAGTTTATGTGAATTCAATTAAATGCATTTGTATATTTTATTGAGTAATGTCCAATTATAAATAATTCAAATGAAAAAAGAAGAGAAAAATGGTTTATGAGCAATAGGGCGTACCGAGATTTAGCTGTAATAAACGATGAAGTTTGACATTAAAATACTTTCCATTAACTTTGTTTTGTGCAAGCGCCTTTGAAATTTAATAAGAATTGTTCAATTTTTTTGTTGAATAATTAAATTAAAAATAATATCCGAATTTCGAACAGACTCCAAATTGGGGAAAATGTACATAAATAAAGGAATCAAAATAAGCAAAATGTATATGTACAATTAAAAAAAACATACATTTTTCATAACATTTCTATAAAAACACGTAAAATCCTCAATTTTTAGACAAAATCTAAAATGAAATTCTATTATTTTTAGGGAATCGTAAATACCTACTAATTTTACATAATTTGTGCTGTTGGATTATAGTAACTTTTTTAAAGGTTGAAAGTTTTTGAAAGATATTTAAAAAACAATAGATTTTTTTCAAAGGTTCAATATTCTTACTTTACAAATAAGTTCGAGAGAATCATCTTAAGAACCGGTAAATTTTAAATTCAGTCTGAATTACTGTAGGGTACTTACATATTTAAGTTAATAATGAAAAAAATACTGAAAGTTGTCTCAAGGTCGTGAGAAGTTGTTACAGCTTAAATTTTACAGCGATTTCGCTGAGAGCAGTTGCAATTTTTCAGATTAGCCCCTGCTTCCAGCGAAATCCTGCGGTTGTCCTTATGACAAACTTTTAACTATATATATGTATGTGTGTATAACTAAGTTCTGAACCACCTAAGATCCTTGTAGCGTGTAGGCTTGATCCACTGCGTGTACAAATTGAATATGCCTACCGCTCTTAAATATAAATAACTTCTAATAATGTACGGGCAATACCACCCGTTAGAAAGTCATTTCTCGCTGCGAACATCGCACAAGGCAAACGGAAGAAGGACCTTTCTCCGTCGAGCAGAGTGGGGACTTCCAGCCAATAGCGGCATAGTACGCTCAACCCGCTCTGAGAGCACACTGGGAGTCTGGTCCCACATCGTTCGTCACTTCGGTCTCGACGCGAGTGTTCTTACGGTAGGCAGAGAGGTAAATGTCACACACAATGGATGCACTATTTAGTGATTTATTTTTAAAATTAATTTATATTAAATTATAAATTAGAAAAAATAGTAGTTAGGTGTTTTGGAATCAAATTAGAAGC
>CAKNWU010051417.1:0-13171 GCA_932072015.1 Andricus quercustozae
AATTATTCCTTTTGTTTTGCTAATGTTTTCTATTCAAAGGTGTACAATTTTGAAAAGTTCAAAACAAAATTTTTGCTTTGAAAAAAGATTAAAATAAAAAAAGTGAATGAAATCCTTGAAAAAGAAAACGGGGCAAAATTTTGAAAGACCTTTTTAAAAAAAAGTGTTTCATTGGCAGGCGTGACTAAAGGAAAGCGTGAAAACTTCCAGCTTTTGGAAAATGCTCCAATATGCTCTGAAAGAAAAAATTAATTCCAGTTTTCAATTATAAAGTTCATTAAAATAAAACTAAACGCAAATTTATATTAAAAGACCTGGCACCATTTTTTAAACATATATTTTTAGTAAATTTACATTAATTAATTTGTTAAAGAGGTTATGGCCTTCGAGACAATGTCATTTAATAAAAAACGTTTAACCGATAAAATCGAAGCATTTCTGAAAATGGAAGAAATAGTTTGGAATGTAGCCTTGTAAATGGAATTTTGCACATTGCGAAATTGGAATTAAATGAAAATACAATTACTTTATGTCATTTTCATGATGAATCACCATGCATCACTTAAAAATCACGATTCATTCTATATATCATCCATCAGAGAGTGTTTAATTATAACCTAGCGGGGTTGCGAATTTATAAAATCAATGAGTTTCTTTAGCAAGCATGTTCTAAAAATTGATACGTGCAAGACCGCAGGAACGTGATATATATTGATGAGTATTAAAGTTAAGCCCGCTGCATGAACAGGGTGTTGTGCCTAGACGTGTCTACTGTGCCGGTTTTCAAAAATCAATAATCGCCACATAACTCTTAGAGGGAATGATAAAATTGGAAAATTAGAAAGCTGGACATGTGAGGAATAAAAATTGACTCACTTACCTTTTACTTTTTCCATATTGCTCGTCATTTTCATCCTTCATAGCTTCACGATCCACGACTTGATTCTCTTCCTCCATTTTAATATGGATTTTACTAATGCGCATGCGCTGCTTGTGGTGACGCCTGGTGAACCAGAGGGCAATTATTTAATGATATTAATTATTTTATAATTGCATACATTTATTTAGCATTCATTGATTCGTCCTTAGTTCTTTTTTTAACCAATAATTGCATGAAACAAAATTAACTGATGTAATCAATTATTACAATTTTTGGATTTTTGTTGCAGTTTAGTCGACAATGTAGATCGCCTACGGTAAGGAGTATTTTATGAATTTTGAAATAATTTATTCAGTACTTTGAGTGTATTGTAACAATTAGAAGAAGCATTTTTTTTTGATTTAAAAAACTAAAAATATAAATTTGTCAATCACATTTTTATTTTTTATATCCTGTATTGATTCTGTATCCTGTGTTGGCAGCAACCAGCGTTGCATAGTGTTAGCGTAAAAGCCATTAAATAGGCGTATTTTTGTGCAATTCAAAATTATTTTTAGGTGTTTGATTTCATGTTAGAAATTGTTATTTACCAAGTCATTAATAATGATGATTATTAATTATTGCTTTATACTAAATATTTGTTGTAAAAAGATTCTTTAAAAATATCACAAATTAATTATTGATTTGTGATATTTAAGTATTTAAAAATGTGGTTCACTTTATTCTTAAACAAATTTGAATTCATTCAGGAAGCCATCGTGGCTCAGATGGTATCGTGATTTTCTTATGTTCCAATACTGCAGCTTTGGTAGCCAGGCTGGCGCGGGTTCGATTCCCGAAGCAGGAAGCGAGGCATCAGTTGATGCGACTATAATAATTCAATTAATAAATTCAAGAATTTTAATTTAGAGAGTCATATTGCAAATTTATTACCCTTTATTAAAAAAAAAACATTAATAATAATTTTTTGAAATGAGGAGTATAATTAATTGTCTGCATTTTAAAACCCATTTATTCCTGGAACCAAAATAAATCAATTGATCTCTATTAATCAAAATTTACAATTTTATAAAGAACAAAAATGAAACCTTAGCAAAAATTGGAAAACAGACCTAAATAAATTAGAAAAATGTTAGAGCATATAATATTTTAAACGTGGTACAAGAAAAGAATATAAGAACTATCCGAGCTAAGGCAATATCATACTTAACGGATCCCTAATTTACCGACACTTTGTTAGCAACAACTTATGCAACACGAATTGAGATATCGAGTTGAAAATTTGGGAAATTATTTAAAAGTCACTAAGGATCGTTGGAATGGTCCTAAATTTCTGTAACAACAAAAAAATTAATTTTGGAAAATTTTTGGAATTTTTTTTGTATCCCCGGGAAATTTAGGACCATACAAACATTCCTTAGTGTCTTTTAATTAATTCCCCAAATTTTAAACTTGGTATTCCAATTCATGTGGACATGAGTTGTTGCAAAGAATGTCGGTATAAGGTAGGATACGGATATGTATTACAGTATATATGTATTATATATATTATTATATTATATGTATTATATGAGAAGCACTAAGAAACGAGGCTCTGGTCCTAAATTTTTATAATTATGAAAAAAGCAAAAAAAAATTATTTACAAAATTTTTTTTTCATAATTATAAAAATGTAGGACCAGAGCCGCATTTCTTAGTGCTTCTTATTTATTATCCCAAATTTTCAACTCGATGTGGCTATTCGTGTGAAAATAAGTTTACAAATAAAAAAAAGTGTCGGCAAGGTAGGAAGCAGGTCACGTGACTCACTCGTCACATGGCCTTAAGGTCATGCCATACTTACCAGATTACCGAAATTTTGTAAAGTAACTCAGGACTTCTCAAAAATACAGAAAAATGGCAATTCTTGAAACTTTATATTTGATCTTTTCGTAAACAATCGAAATAAACTCGGGACCAATCGAAATATGTGTAGTTGCATCTAATATACGAAATGAGTTCATAAAATGTGTGAGTTAATTTTTATAAACAAATTTCAAAGTTGGTGGTTCTACGATTCAACTTTTTTTTCAGCAAATCTAATTTGCATTCGACGTCTAGTAGTACAGAATAAACAATATTGTAACCAATCAATATTTGTTAATTTTATAAAATAAAGAAGTTTGAAATTGTCCTCATGGTGATCAAAAATTAGGTAACTTTTTTTTCTGGAAATTATTCAAATCATTAACATTATAAAGTAAATGCACTATTTGGATATTTATTCACAGAAATTCATTCTGCTTTCACTAAAATGACATTAAATTTATTTAATGGGAATAATTCATCAGAAAACTTAGTCCCTTTAAGGGCACATTCCAATGTGAACACATAAAAACAAAGCATATTTTCAATCATTTTTTTCTCGGGAACTATTGTATATAATTAAACGAATGATTTTTTCTTTTAAAGGTATGATCAAGGAGAGTGCAAATAGTTTTGTTTTATGGTAAAAAAATTTATTTATAAAATAAAATGCATGTGTGAAAAAAATAAAAAGTTTTCTGCTGGCGCAGGTGATTTTGGCTCTCCTGCTGATCGGAAACAGAAAATCGAAAAAGTTTATTAATCTATGTCATTGCCCCTATGGTCCGATCATCCACTTTTTTATTTCACCAAAAATTAACAAAATGGCGGTGTTTGTTGTGAAAAAAAGAAAAAAACTTTATCTCAGAAAGTTTTTTTTTTCACAAGAAACGCCGCCATTTTGTAAATTTTCAATTAAATAAAAAAGTGGAGGTTCGGACCATAGGTGCAATGACATAGATTAATAAACTTTTTCGATTTTCTGTTTCCGATCAGCAGGAGAGTCAAAATCACCTGCGCCAGCAGAAAACTTTTTATTTTTTTTACACATGCATTTTATTGTATAAATATATAAATATTTTTTACCATAAAACAAAATTTTTTGGCACAGCCTTGATCATACCTTTGAGAGAAAACAACATTCGTTCAATTATATACAATAGTTCCTGAGAAAAAAATGATTGAAAATATGCTTTGTTTTTATGCGTTCACATTGGAATGTCACCTTAACATATTGGTTAATTTTATAAACAAAAATTATATAAATAAATTCACTATTCGGCCACTTAATTACAGAAATACGTTTTTCTTTCATTCAAACTAATTCAATTTGGAGAACAGTGATGTGATCTTAAAAAACTTTAAACTTTAAATTGGCTTGACAGTATTGCGATGAGAAAAAAGTCGATCTTTGGAACACATGTGTTATTGTTTCAAACGAATTGTATTTAATTATACACTGTGCGAATATGAATATTTGTTTATAGAAATTGTTTATAAAAATTAATTAAAACATTTCACAGTCGGTCAGAATCCTCAAAATGCGGCCGAAAGTCTTAAAAAGCAGTTATTATATGTTTTTGAGATAGCATTGCACATTTTTTAATTAAAAAGCAAAATTTAAAATGGTGACAGATTTAAAAAAAGGAAATTAAAGAAAGGGAATGCATACAAATTCAAAATCATGAACAGTTTCACAAAAAATAATTATAGTATTTGCATACAAATTTGTTATCAAAGGTTTTTTAGATCGCTGATTACGAATTTCGTATTAAAAGTACAGAATTAAAAATGGCGGATGCAAATTGCGGACTTTTTCGATAAAAACCATGGCATTTGCATAACAATCGATTATCAGAAATTTGGGTTAGATGAATATAGATATAATAATATAAAAATGCAAAATGAAAAATGGCGGACTATTTTACAAAACAAATTAAAAATTTATTTTCAAAAGTTTTTTTAGATCGCTGCCCTAATAGCACGGAAAGTTCCCGGAACGTTCCCGGGAGGTGTAAAATGTCCGCCGGTTGGGAACGTTCCAGGAACGTTGCACTGGAACGTTCCAAACATAAATTACCGTTATTGTTATGATTATCAATAAATATCGCGTAAACCGTTAGTGATAGGTCAAAATCGATGTCAGTTTATGATATGGATATCATATTATAGATAGTATATGCGGTACTCAAAATTCAAAAATGACATCCATTTTCACCTATCTCTTACGGTTTACGAGATAATTGTTGTTAAAAATAACAATAATGGAAGGATCCCCTCCAGGTCCCAATGGAACGTTTCCAAGCGGCGGACATTTTACACCTCCCGGGAAAGTTCCTGAAACGTTCCGTGCTATTAGGGTGATTACGGATTTCGTAATAAAAATGCCAAATTCAAAATGGCGGACCCGAAACATCCGATCATTTTACAAACAAAATCTTAGAATAATTATAAGCATAAAGGCGGTCTTTACATGAGTGACAAATTTTTTTATTTGATTAAAAGGAGGTTTTAAGCGATGTTTCTCTTTAATTCTTGATATATATAGAACTAAAAATTTGAAATGGGTAAAAACTGAAATTGAGTAACAAAGTATTTAAAAAATGTTAAAAACACAGAAATTTAAACATCTTCGGATTCAAAAACTTCGCTCATATATACTCTCAAATGCTTCATCTGTACTGCTCCAATACCATATATAATTAATTAATAATATTTTCAATTTAACGATAGTAGGCTAACCATCAATTAAACCCGTATACCTGGAAAAAAATGACATCCATTTGTTCATAAGTAGTCAAGTTGTGAATTTGTTTAATTTAACTAATTATTTAAACTTGGTTCTTAGTCATCTTAATTTAGTGAATAAAGAATAAAAGATTAAAATTGATAAAAAATTGTCGGCTCTAGGCTGTTTTGGAAATAGTAGATGACGCGTATAGGGGCGAAAACCTGGAAATGCAAACAAGCGTGCAGCCAAATTACTCAAGTTTGCATTCCCACGTTTCGCCCCGTGGCGCGTATATTATTTTTCTTGATAAAAATGTGGAAATTGGCGGCTTGAGTAACGAGTAACGACAATGACCTGACTGGACTCGAAAAATAACAATAAACCTCTTTAGTGTATAATTTCAACCAATCACCGACACGAAAATAAATTCACCCGGCAGTTATTCATCTAATCACGGAGACGAAAATAAATTTTCACAAGGGTGCATTTATTTTAATCTCGGTGATTGGATAATGCAAAATATTAAACCACAGGGTTACCTTCTGTCCTGGTTTTTCGGGACATGTCCTCTTTTTTCGAGGTCTGTCCTGGTGTCCTGGGTTTTTCTTGAAAATAGGCAAAATGTCCTAATTTTTTACGAAGCCAAGATTTTTGACAGCAAATATTTTATATTTTTATAGTATAAATACAATAATTTATAAGTTTAATAATCAAAATTATAATTATATTATTAAATAAATAAGTAAATTATTAAATAACAATAATTACAATAATACATTATTTATAACATTTCCCAGACTTTACTCAAAAATATCTGGTACACTTTTGTCTTGATAAACTTTTTTTTTTACGGATCGCTTGGTAATTTTTGATCGTCCTGGTTTTTCACCCGACCCAGATGATAACCCTAATTAAACCACGCAGTGTGCTGCAAAATGCTATTTTTGCGATGTTCGACGAGGTACGGAAGCCGTCGTTTTCCACGTTCGTGTCAAGAAATTTTTTTTTTACGTTTTGCCCCACTATTCGTCATTTGACCTCTTTTGTGGCATAAAATAGGAATGAGCAAGAACATGACAAGTATAATTTTCTTTTTATTTATTTACCAACAGTGTTTAGCATTGCGCCGGAACAATGTATAGTGTCTATGTCATAATATATATTATAGTAATAATCATAATAGCAATAGTAGTCTGTAGTAGGCGAGTCAGTAATGTAAATAGCTTTTAGGTACGCGTCGTTTTGGTTTATCGATAATTTAAATCTCGTGACATGGAAAATCTTGCTCTAAAGTCTCACAAGTTATGGCCCAATTTATCATAGTAATATTTTTATTTCTTTATCATTCAGCGCACGTCAAAATTATTCACGTCAAATTTGTTTCTGTCTGATTTACCGTTACATTTTCATCTTTAATTTACAGTGTGAATCGTAATCCTTACAAATGTAACAGGAAATCGCTACTTTTTAATTGATTTCGTATTTTCCCTTTTTGCAATGTACATTTCAGGGATGTAACGCTCGAAAATCGAGCCTTCTTTTATTTTTCTCTTTTGTATTTTTTAAACATTTTTTCTCATTTTTCGAAAAGATTGCGGTCGTTGCCTCTAACCAGGTACCCAATCCTGTCCTTTTTACAAGCACGACGTGTCTTCTCGATAAAATTTTTCCTAAACGATTCCTCTAACAAGGCATTATAGCAACTACAATTTAATTTTACGAGAAGAAAACAATTCCTTGTTCATTCGACTTTTTTGAATGTCGAACTTTTTTGCCGGCGTATCTCTCATTCTTGAGCATTTAGAATTTTGTTATTTAACATAGAGTTTCTATAGTACATGAAGTATACAATAATTAATTATTCAATAAGCATTTCTAAAATTCTTAAAGACATTTTATGTTGAAATAGCGACCAAAAATGTGCTATGAATAATATACATAATAATAAATATAATATATACTTATTTGAAAAGTGTGCTGATGTTGGCATTTCTTTTTGAAAAGGAAGTTTATATTCATAGAATACTTTAAGTCTTTAATTTAATGTACAATTTTTATTGCTTGCATCTTTCTAACATTAAAACTTCCTTTTGAAGAATTCCAAGTGCAGAATTTATCGCACTTGAGTTCCTTTGACAAATTAAGAATCTCAAAATTAGGATTAAAGTATCTGAAAAAATTAGTAATTAGTAATTAACTAGTACTTTTAAAAATGATTATCACAAAACTGATCAGAAAATAATAAAATTCTATTTACTCGCACCTCCGATTCAGAGATGAATAAGAAAAGTCCCTCTGATCAATAAAATACAACCTTGAACATCCCTGAAAAATCAAAAATAATTTTAGTTAGACATTAAGGCCATGGTAAGTATGACATTCAAACAACAGTTCACCTAAATCTCGGTTTTCCCAAAAATGAATAAAAAATTTCCACCCTTGAAATTGATCGATAATTTGATTGATTTGAGAAAAAATTCGTCTTTTTATCTTAGCAATAGTTGAAAGTAGTTTCGTATAAAAATGAGATTAAGGCAAACTGAATTCCAAGAGAATTATTGAATAGCTACCGTATTCAGAATTTATGAATAAAGTATTTATCTATTTAAACGTTATTAATAATAGATTGTCTATAATTGAGGGGCCGGATCAAAGAACCGGTTGTAACTTTCTGGCGCCCATAGTAGGGAGGCCGTGAACGTCGAGTAAATTGAAGCTGTCAGGGGTCTCTCCACTCTGAGCGCTAGGAAGTTATAACCGGTTCTTTGATCCGGGCCCTCAATTATGCATAACTTGGATTCCCTAAATCTTGAGAGTTGTTCAAGGATTATTTTATTTTCGATAAAGAACAGGGGAATTGAGATCCAGTCTCATGAAATTTTTGATCAGAAAAGTCTCCCCGTTCATCTCTGTCTTGCTACAGTAGAGCACGTCCGGCGGTCGAACGAAATTGAACGCCTGCCGAGATTTTAGGGTCGATTCGAAATTCCTCTACTTATATCTAAGCTTTTGTGTAAGTTTATGGGGCGGCTCGCAAGCAATGCTCCATTTTATGAAGACATTGCAGATTGTATGGTGTATACGGGGTGTTCGCTCAGGGTGGCTGGCTATTACTTTCTTCTTTGCTTAAAATGATAGAAACGACAAAATCGCAATTTCAGAGAAGAAATAAGAGGATGTTCCAGCAGGGAATGATACTCGACATTCAAGCTGTTTTACACTCCTTTAAAGTTTAGTTCAATCTTTTTATGACTCGTCAGGAGAGAATTTTTTTTATCTGCTTCGTAAAGAGGAGCTATTTCCGCGGATATAGCAAAAATGAAGAAGTGAGGTATTTTATAAAGTGTGTGTTGCCTTCAAAAAGGAAAAAAATACTGGCCTTATCAAGAAACTGTTTTTAATTAGAAGCTAATTAAAATTAAATTGTGGGATCGCAAAAACAGACTTCTTTTAATTATGATGACAATTTTCTTTTTTAGCTTGATCCAAATGCGAATATAAGACCAGAGCACATAAAAAAATAGTTGCTGAGATATATTTAGAAGACAAAATGAATTTTTTATAGTCAGTTTTTATTTTGAGATTTTTATATAAATAGTTCGTCGTTTCAGAGACTGGAATGCCTATCAAAGCACTTTCATCAATTTTAATTATCTTTCGAGTTGAAATTGTAAAGCAAGATGCACGAGTTTGAAACAAAAAGTTTTTAAAGTTGAATAATTTCCATTTAAAGGCGTATAAATTAAAAAATTGCAATTGATAACATTTAATTTAAAGAAATCCTAAAATTTTATAATGAAACTTTCAAAGCTAAATTTTTGTCTATTTCATTCAATGGGTTTACATAGTATAGACTTGTTATTGTTAGCATAAGAAATTTAAAACTACATCTTCAATTTTGTTGCATCAGTTTAGAAAAGCACCAAATAATTATATATAAATTCTGAAACTCTGTGCCTTATAATATATTTTATATTGGACCAGTTCGTCTTTTGATCAAGCAAGCCGAGAAAATTGAATATAATCAACTATAAATAACAAGAGTCCGGTGTCAATAGATTCTCTCTAAGAAAAACGACTTTTAGATTATTTTTATAGGCGAATATTCTTCTGATTCACTCAGACATTTTTTTAATAATTGTAGATTTAGACTGATTTAATATTTCCGGATTTATATGAAGTCTCCGTGAGGAGATATTATCAGTAATTCAATTCAAAACTCAAATCATAAAAATACTACATGTTTGGCTAGGTTGACTGACTAGTATGTTTACTATATAAAATATTGACTGTAGTTCCTCTATTTAAGGTAAATATAAATTATATTAAAATCGCTGGGCATTCTATTAACATTATCTATTAAAAATTACAGCTGTTTTCCCCTTTCTGTATAAAAAGCAGATAAAGAATATTATAAAAATATTTATGGAGAATAACAGTAAAAAGAAGGGGAAAATATGTGTAATAATTGTTTATCAGTTCAGCCTATAATTAGAGCTTTTGGGATTAGTATACTGTAGTGGTGTGCAAAAACGCAATAAGATACCATTTATGTTAAATAAGCTAACAAGAAGTTAAGCTTTAAGTTCAAGTATTTTAGTAAGTATTCTAAGTTTGGAATGATCTAATATAGTACTTCATAAGAAAGAAAATTTCATTTTCAATTCAATTTCGATTTCTGAAATCAGAAATAACTTAACAAAATATAAAACATTGAAGAATTATGCATTTTTTTTCTAAAGATACAATAAATATATTTAATTGTTTCTAAATCCAAGTAATTTTATTTTATTTACAAGGTTGCATTTTAGAAACTTCTCTGAACAAATTTCCTGAAGCTTAGCATACAGCTTTTTTCCAACTTTCGAACTATTCAGAAATACAATTTTTATGTCGAATATTTCAAATTAATTACTTTTAAACTTTTCAATTTAAGCTTAATGTTTTCGATTAAAATGTTTAAAGTTTGACTTTGGTCAATTCCGATCAATTCAATAAATATATGCTTCACATTTATTAGATTGTTACATTTTTAATTCTTGAAATTGAGAGTTTTTCAAATTTGGCCCTCGGAAGATAGAATTTCAAAATCCTAATTTTTTAAGGTATCAATAAAAGCATAATTCCGTTTAATTATATAAATCTGATTTATAGCATATTCATTAAACTTGATCATGCATTTTTTATTTGCTAATTTTGAAAGCCTGAAGGAATTCTTATTGTTCAAATATAAAATAACTAAATTTAAACAGGCGTGTATCTCTGGAATTTCAAAAAATTAACTTATAATAAATTTAAAAGTGTCCGAAAGTTCAAGATAACAATTTAAAATTCAAATATTTAAATTCGAAACATACAATTAAAAATGTTCAATTTGAAGTATTTTAGCTTTAAAATTGTTTTTTTTTTTTAATATTAAGGTATATTATACAATTTTTTAATTTT
Organism: Andricus quercustozae; assembly: GCA_932072015.1. Taxonomy (NCBI): domain Eukaryota; kingdom Metazoa; phylum Arthropoda; class Insecta; order Hymenoptera; family Cynipidae; genus Andricus; species Andricus quercustozae. The sequence goes on from CAKNWU010051417.1 coordinate 10,902, forward strand.
AAATACTTCACTTGGAAGATCTGTGGTTTTTTATTTACCAATTTTTATAGTCTAGAAATTTTTTATCTAATTGTTTAATTTTGCAGTATTTCAATTTGGCATTGAACACGTTTAAATTTGAAATGGTTGAAATTGAATGCATTACATTTTTTACTTTTGAACTTCATAATTTGAGCTTGAAAATTTGTATTCAAGGACTTAAATTTTGTTTTTAATTAGTTACGATTTCTTGACTGTTGAGGAAAAATGATATATTATGAAATAAAAAATTTCCGTGTTTCCGATGTATTTTTGTCCGCATTCTTATTTTCTAACTAAAGAAGATATCTCGCTGAAATTTAGGTAAACTTAAGAAAATATATATATATTCAAATAATGCAATTTTATTAATTTTGCAATGGGAATGTAATTGACGACAGGGCTTTAATACACTCATTTGATATGTTTTTTGTCGTTCCCCAAAATTTCATATAATGTCATTTGCCCTTAATAATTTTAAATTTTAATTTCACTTTGAAGACCGGAATTGGGAAATTGTGTTTCCTAATTAGTTTGTAATTGTTTAATATGGAAGGTTTAACATTTTAAATAATTGTGAACGATTGATACCACAAAATTTCTTCATTTTAACATCCTCAGATTGAATATTGTTTAATTCTGAAGAAGTGAATTTGAAACTTTCAAAGCCCACGAAGCTCGTTAGACCACCTGAAATAGATTTTACACACCACTAGAAGTATACTCTATTTCTATTGTAATTAGTAATTCTTTTAAGCGTATTAGAGAAATAGATTTAACTAGTGAATTGATTGAGGAGCACCCCGTATAAGGCGAATGGCACGGTCATAAAAGGTAAAAGGCCCATTTTCATAGTGCGGGTATTAATTTAAATTGAATAATATATATGCATAAAGTTCTGAGGCGTTCAATTGGGTTCCACTTTAGGGTTGAACGGCAGCAATAAACTGGAGAGATAAAGTCTCAGCTTTCATGGTTCACTCTAATGAATCCTCTATCTATTCCCTTCATTCTTGGTTTGCCTCTTCAGCAATGATATGCATATATGAGAGTCGCGACGAGCCAGAGAAAGCAGCTGGAAAATCGACTGGGACACTCGACCCCGTTCTTGCCGGGTCGCTTCCGGTTGCCCTTCGATTTCGTGCGTCGCTTACGCGAGAAGATAGCATTGGTCGCGTTCGTGGGTGACTCCACGTTGCAGTAGCTCAGGTCACAGCAGCTGATGCAAATCTGGAACGAAATAACCGAATTTATTCACGCTGGACCATATATCGTAAGATCGTGCGATCACGCAAAATTCGATATTTCGTACCCTCTGCGTGTCTACGGGGATACATCCGACGGATGCTGGGCCGCACTCTGCACTACTCGCACAACTTTTGCTCACCTGCAACAAAATAAACGAAAATTCATTCAATATATGGGTAATTGTCAAATTGGAGGCAAACTTGATGTCCCAGTAATATAACATTAACTTAGAAACTCGTACTGATTTTTTTTTTAAATTTAATAAATAGTTATTATCATCCTCTACAAAATGCTCATTTCTTTTTTTTTAAATTTGTGTTCCTATTTACTTTAATTTAATAAAAGAACAACCCAAACGTCATTATCGTACGGAGTTCCAACCTCACTTTGCACAAGGATAAACTGTTTTTCTCCTTTTTTTAGAGAATAACCTGAAAAACGCTTGACGTATCAAGTTTGTAAACTTTAAACAAACATAAATTTAATTTATACTAATATTGTAAGAACCTTAAAGTCTGTCCCTCGATTTTTGTCATTTCAGACGTCATTACCGTACGTCTTTTTTTATAGTAAAATATTGTTGGTACAATTGAGTTATAAATACAGAAATATTAAGCGTAACGTTTAATACAAGATTCTATCAAATTGAGCTTGAAATATTGACTCTTTTTTTTGTGAATTTGATATTAAAACTGAAAAGTGCATTTTGACAACAAAAACATCATTACCGTACGTGAGTCAAAAACTAGTTTCGGAGTGAACAAAAATTATAAAAACCATTCCGTTACATGCTCAGCGATGTTTTCTTTCATAAGTAGGTGACTTTTTATGATTAAAATCTCTTTTTTTATAAATATTAAAAAAGGCTAAAATTTATAAATATACAGATTTCAAGAATTGAGCTAAATAAGTTAATTAGAAAGGAAGGGATGACCAATTATATTACAGCATTGGTAGGTAAATTTGTTATTAATAATATTATGTATGCTGTATGTAATTTTTAT
>CAKNWU010051451.1:0-12561 GCA_932072015.1 Andricus quercustozae
GTAATCTACTTTTCCAAATGAAAATCATAATTCTTCTCGAAAATGTCCTCTCTATTCTTCTCATAAATTACCCGTTCCAAGAAAAAATTAGTTTTTAAACCGAAAAAGAAAATTTTAACAAAGTACAACATGTTTTATCCAAAAACTTGAATTTTCAACTGAGAATATTATTTTTCTACCGCAAGAGACAAATTTTCAACAGAATTCATAAATTCTCAATCAATAAGATGAATTGCTAAACTAAACTAATCAGTTTTTAACCAACAACTGAACAGTTCAATTTCCACATAAAAAAATGTATTTTAAATAAAAAAATGAATCTTCTACAAAACAGGTAAAGTCTCTACCACTTAGTTAAATTTTCTATACAACGGAATAGCTTAATTTTAAGTTGGAAGATGAATTTCCCCCCCTAAAAAGGGAAGCTCTAATAAATTAGTTCAATTTTCAACCAAAGAGATAAATTTGTTACTAAAAGTATCAATCTTCAACAAAAAAAAAATGCATTTTTAGGAAATTAGTTCAACTTTCCACAAAAGAGTTAAATTGTATACCTAAAAAGATGCATTTCAATAAAAAAATATAATAGTTGATATTTAAAAAAAAAATTTAATTTTAAATAAAACACAATATAATTTAACCAAAAAAAAAAAACGAATCTTCAGCAAAATAGTTGAATCCTCAACCCAAACAGATTAATTTTCAATCAAACAGTCGCATTTTTAACAAAAAAATTTGATTTTCTACCAAAAAAGACGAATTTTCAACCAAATGATTAAATTTTTAGAATGAAGGAGATAACTTTGTAGCTACAAATGGAGTTCAATTTTCTACCAACTAGATGAATTTTTTTAGACAAAAGGAAGAATTTCAAAAGATTCCAAGGAATCGAAGCAGATTTGAACTTTTTAAAGGAATTTCGTAGGATTTTAGAAAATTTCAAAGGATTTTAAAAAGGTGGCCACTAGGAGTTACCTCCTACAGACTTTCTGGACCTCTTGGAATTACCTTCAAAGCTGAGTTTGAAAATCGATTTAAACCAAAATATACACAATTTTAAAAATTTGAAAATTGGGTTATGTCGGCCTATATTTAAAAAATTGCATCACACTATTTAGCTACTATTTTTCAACATTTATGCTACTATCGACACATTTTTTTCAAATGAGTCCGAGGCCTGAAACTAAATACTAGAGAAGAAAGATTACGAACATGATTCCGAATGTAAAATAATATCACATTACCAAGAAAATATTTCGCTAAGCATGTTTTGACCTTGGAAAAAAATTTATTATTATTTTAGTATGTAGTTTAGTAAAACTTCAAAATATTGATAAAGTGAACAATTTATAAGTTTACTACAAAATAATTTATTTTGTATTGCTTTTGCCCCGCGTTAATGATAACTACAAAAATCACTTAAAATATAAATGAATTCAATTATCTATCCTAACTTCATCTGAATGCTTCAATACCTTTAAAACTGGTGCGCCACATTAGGTGCCGCTCCGCTATGAATATCCAGAAGCAACAGTTTCCAAACCAAACAGATTCTAAAGCCCTCTCAATCCAATTTACGAGCTTACATCTACTTTCAAGCAGCAGCGAATATTAGGTATATATATATGAAACGTGTGTTATCTCAATAGTCTGTAGCCCGACCTCCTCCTTTTACACCCCTTGCCCACAGGTCTGGCATCACGCATCCCCTGAGGTTGTGGTGCACCGGTTTTGTAGCCGAGCTGGTATCACGATCGATCGTAGGCAGGATCGTGCGTCCGCAAGCCGTGAGGTTTCCACCACCGACACGAGTGCTCAGGGCCGGCTTCGTTGGCTGCGACCTTGACCTAGGGGTTGTTCTCGCGCCGGCGTCGCGTCCTAGCCTTCTTGCCTCTTCTCACTCACGCTTTTCCCTTTTCCCAGACTCCCCTCTCTTTCATCATTACTCTCTCCTTTCAACTTTCTCTCCTCTTTACCCCTCTTCTTTTTCAATCACTTTCTTGCTTTTCTTCACCCTCTCCTGTCGACTCTCTTTTCCCTAGCCACATTCTTATTTTTCATAAACTTCTGATTTATCTTCACCCTTTTTTAGTTTCTCACATTTCTTTCTTTACAATCATTTCTCAGTCTTTCCTCTCTCCCATCATTACAATCTCCTTTTACCTTCCTCTCCTTTCCCTAACCATATTCTTATATTTTTCACTTTCTTCTATAACCTTCTCTTTTTCCCCTAATTTTTCATTTCCGTCGACAGCATTTTCTCTTATTTTAATATTATTATTAGTCAACTCTGTTTCCTCTTCCTTTCTCATTTAAAATTTATTTTTACACTTTGAACCCTCTTCGCACCATTGCAAAATGTTCTGTCACTGATATTCTGTGAGACGCGTGTTCCTTATGCCAAGCCTCATCTCTCTTTCATGGTTACCATCTCTTTCTCCTTTTCTCTCCTTTTCTCTGCTTTTTTCCCTTTAACATTTATTTTAACTTTTATTTTCTGTCTCCTTTTTGTATTCTCTGTTCTTTTTCCTTAACTATTCTTGTATTTTATTCTCTCATTCTAACTTATCTTCGACCTTTTCTCTTACTTGTCTCTCACTTTTTATTTATATCTCTCTTATTTTCCCTGATTAATCTTTTTTATCATCATTTTCATTTATATCAACATAATTTGTCATCTTTTTTTCTCAGTCTCTGATTGTACATTTATCTTATAATTTCAAACCTCCCTTTACCATTATTATATTTTTTGTAATTCTAAGTGGTATATGACACCCGTTTTTCTTTTTCACACCTGAACTCTCTTCCATAACTCCCACCTCTTTTTCTTTTTCTCTCCTTTCTCTCCTTTGACATAAATATGGTATTTTCTTTACTCTCTCGTTTTTTACATCTTCTCTTCTTTTTCCTGAACTATTCTTCTATTTCTTTCTCATTCTATTTAAAGTTCACCCTTTTCCCTTATATGTCCTTACCCTTTATTTCTACCTCTTTTATTTTCCCTAATTCATCTTTTCCGTCATCTTCCGCCGTTATTTGATGACGTAAGAGATGTCAATCAGTGACATCATCATTTCAAGGGTGACACGGCAAAAGAGACCACGCCACATTTTGACGAGAATGAGATTATTAGGTAGAAAATTCTAAATAAACTGTCCGGCTCAAAGAGTAGGTGTTTCTTTAGATTTTCGCCCGCTTAAAGCAAGATCTTTCTATCACGTCAAGTTGTGAAAAAATTGTGGGCAAGCACATTTTTGGCAAAATTATTTCTGTGCGTGCGTTCGTTCACCTCTTATCACTTCACCGCGGCCGCCCGGGCGCAGCGTACTTGGGTAGGTACCCACACCAAGGCACGCCCGCAGCAAAAACGTGTAACGGCACAAAATAGGCGGTGCAAATTTTGTTTACAATATAAAAAACTATTGGAGTATCAAGAACGCTAGGTTCACGTCTTACAATGTTAATAAAAAGTGGTCAAAAACAGTAATTTTCTAAAAACTTCCCTCTCCATTTTCTCAAAAAGTGGTCTGCTCTGTTCAGCAATTCATAATCTAGAAATGGAATTCTCAACTTTTGATTGAAATCGGAAATAGATCCCAACCTTCAAGTAAAAGCTATCTCGTTCACTTAGTTAGAACTGGTTGACTTTTTTAAACCAAATTTTGTGTTCCTTCATCTAGCACTAGAATAACCCGAGAGTGTTTTCTAAAAAATTTGATTAAATTCAAAAATTATATTTTTTATAACCTTTTTTGTTTCTCCTAAAAATCAGCCAAATTTGGCGTAGTCTCTTTTGCCATACCAGCCTTTATTTGTCAACCCTTTATTTTCTCAGTCTTTTATTTTACATTTATCTTGTAATGTTAAACCCCCTTTTCCGAAACTTAGTCTTTTTGCGTAAATAAAACGGAATTCAAGTTCAATTGAATGCAATTGCATTAAACGGAATTAAAATAACCTTTATATTTTTCATTATTATGATTTACTATTATTTTACTCTCAGTTTCTTGCTTATCGCACTAACCCTGTCTCGAAATACTTGGCTGTCCTTGAAATGTACTAATGATAAATAAATTCTAATGCGATTTATACCATACTAATTGAATTTTCTTATTTTCTCACACACACTCTATTTTCTACCGCTCTCATTTTCCATTTACCTGTGTTTCCCCAGATCTCATTTCCATCCCCCTATTTTTCTCGCATTCTCCGTCACTTTCTCAAACTCTTTTTCCCCCTCCTTCATTTCCCAGCTCTCACCTCTTCTCTCTCGAATCACGTTCTTCTCCTGTTCCGCTACTCTCACCCTTCGCAGCTTTCGCTCGTATCGCGCTCAAAACACCCCGTCAGTACCCATCCCCTCTTCAAGCCTCCCAAGCGCAACGCTGAGCCAGCCGAAGTTATCGCAGTTCATCGCGTCGTCCCGAAGAGTACCGGGGTGCCAGGATTTAGACCCGACTTCAGGAAAGTGATCAAGATCGTGCCAAAATCTGCCATGCGTCTGACACCAGAAGCATGCAGGTGGGTTCCCCTTTCACAGGGAACTGTTTTTTAAAAATCTTTCTTATTGTTAATCAGTTTCTTTATGCTTTATGGTGAATACTTTTTATATTGAAGAGTAGTGCAATAATTAATAGATGCTTCCAAGAAAAAGGAAAATTAGTGGGATAGTTTAAACTGTGTTTAAACGGTTTAAAGCGCTCTAGTGTGATCAACCCCATCACAAATTGGATCTTAAAAGCGGGGGTGGTGTGAACTGTTTTATCAAGGAGGCTGTTTGAAAAGTTACGAGGAACATGATCTCACGAAAACACGTGTGATGCTTGCGGAAGATACTGTTGAAACAGTGAGTTTATGATTTACGGAGTGCAATTTTTATTTGCTTTGTAGAAGGAGGTTTTAATATTCTGGAGAGTTTCTTCTACAGGTAGTTGAGAAAACGAATGATAATGCTGTATTTTTTGATTCGATAGGTAGATTTCTGTAGAGTTATCTCATTTTATACTTATGGAAGACCTAGACAAAATATATTTAAAGGGAGGCGTGAATTATTACCCCCGTGCAATTTTAATGATGCACTATTTAAAATGTTTTTTGTCTAACATTGCTAGATTTATTAAAGCAATTTTGAGGCATGAGTTAAAAACTGTTCTTCTATTCACCAGTTCAAGGGCATGGACCACTCCATATTTCAACTATTATAAATATTGATAGCGCATGATTTTCCCCTTAATTATAGAATGGTGATATTTCTGTTATCATCATTTTTAAATGATGAAAACTTACAATCTTTTTGTTTTGCACTAGGTTTGGTAGAAAAACTAATCGAGCAGTAAAAAAGCATATTTTTTTAAAATAATTATATTTTTTTCTAGTTTAGCTCTCTCTTTTAATGGATACATTTTGTAATACATGTTGCATAGTATTTTGAAGTTTTTGGATAGATTTTCCAGTACCTAAAAATATTTATAAAACAAAAATTTTAACGTACTGTCTAGTGTTACGGAGTATCCCCTCTGGGGCTAATTTTACGGGAATTTCCGCGCCTACCGCAGTTCGCCCCTCGGAATTATTGGCGAAATCCATCCGACACCTTTGCCAACCCCACAAAACCCTCTTTTACATCCCATAACCTAATTTCCAAACCAATCAATTACTTTTTTCATCTTTTTCATTTTTTATCAAATTGAAAAATAAGAAACAAGTTACGGTTAACATTAATAACAATTTAATACGTAATATTTCGTAATACTAGCTCCAGCTGCTTGATAGGTTAATCTTTCGGAAAATTCCGTACAATGCTATGCGGTGCTCAATTTTAAATATAGAGAAAAATTGATTAGTTTTTGTATTTTGACCCTAAATATGTAACTTCTTATACAAAATGCAAAGAAAACTTAACAATCCTGCATAACTATTATTTCGATGGGTTAAAATTGCACTGATAACATTGACATAAATATTTTTAATTCTTGGAAAATTTATATTTTTCATATGAAATTTAATAAAAATAGGGTCGTTGGAAAAATCATTTGTTTTTCATATTGAACTTATAATATAAAAATAGATAACCAGTTTTACTATATAAATGTGAATTTTTGTGAAGTCTCTATTTTTTATTTCATTCTAAAATCTGTACATTTTTAAATATACAAATAAAGTGACTGCTTGGTAGAAGCGCCGCACCAAGAAATCTGTCAACTGTTTTGACTTTTTTTATTTTACATTCGCTTTTCTTCTCTGATTGGTAGAATCGATTCAAAAACTCAAGGTCATTTGAATATTTAAAATATTACTAACTTATTTTTTTAATTCCTCCGAAATAAAGTGTTTAAAACACATCTTAAGATGTGTTTAAAATATAGGTAATTTATTATTAAAAAATGCAGTTTTTGTAAATCATGCAACGACCCTAATAAGGTATTGAAATATTTTAAGTAACAAATAAATTCAACTATTAAATTCAAGACTATGTAGAAATTGTTGTTCAATTACAACAGAATTGAAACCAATTCAGTGCTAATTCAAATCTAATTTATTCCAAGTAAATACGTGTGAATTCAACTAAATTTGAATCTAACTCAATTCAAGATTTAGTTGATTGAATTTCAGGTGAATTTAATTGAATTGAAAAGATTTCAAGTGAATTCAAATTGAATATTAGGTTGAATTCAAGTTTAATTAATTTAATTGAATTTAGAGTGATATCAAGTTAATTGAAAAGTGAGTTCCAGTCAATTACAAAATATATATTTATAATATTAATTTTGTAATTAGTTTTTCCATAAGGATATCCTCTTTTAAAATTCATAATTCCTTCTGTTCATGTACAAAGGTATAGATAAATGTTCCTTAAGCTGCATATTACAACTTTGCAACAAATATAAGCATGCGTCATTTTATTGAAACACCATGCTTTTATATAATTCTTGTTGCAATTGAAATTTAATTAAATCACGAGTGTTTTGAAAAAAGATTGAAAAAATCTTATTTTATAATTATATAGTTAGTTTCTTAGATACTGGGATCTTATTAATTATTACATTAGTTTGATATTATAATCCGTTTTGAATATTTTTCTCGTATTTATAACCTTCTCTTTTATTCTGTTATTTTCAATTATATATATATGCGATCACCGAAGTTCAGCATCACTTAGCTTGATTTTACACGGCTGGGAGCCGTCATACTAAAAGAATGGTTTATATAAGATATACTAACGCAAAAAAAAATTGGAATCTTAGTATTATAATATGTTTCCTCGGAAATTATTGAAGATATTTAGAAAATTTTTGTTCGAAAGGGTTCTTTAGGCGCTAAAAAGTTTTTGTATTTCAAAACTTAATGCCCTGAACTTAAAGTGGAAAAATATATATTTGGAAATAACATTTTGGTAAATTGTTAATAGTATCATTCCGATCGTTCTAGGGGGAAAATAATATATTACTACTTGGTTTGTGGGCCAATTACAGAAAAAACTGTTGTTGGGCTCGAAAAGGATCACATAGAACAAAATTTAACAAATTAAAAAAATACTACAACTAAATTTCAGAAGAAAAGGAGCATACAATGATTTAACTAATCTAAAGAAATTAATTATTAAAAATGTATCAAACCACTCCATCCATTAATTGAATACAATTTGTATATGTGAAGTACAAACTCTGCAAAAATGATTTACATAATTGATTATAAATTGAAAATAAAGTTTCTGTGATAGGATTTTTTCTTTTTCGCTAGAAAAATATTTCTTCTTAGATGTATCTAAAATAAAATTTACTTTAAGACGGCAAACGTTGTCCATTGTATGGAACCCTTGGGAGCGAATTTGATTCTCGTGAAGGTCACGTGATATCGAACGACAGGCTCAAATTACTCCGAATAATGATGAAAAAAATTCAGAGGGTTGTTTCTTAGTGATTTAAATCTTTCATTAAAACATAAATCAGAAGCTGGAAAATCTTTGAAATTTACTAAATAAAACATGGATGTAGTAGATGCAGTAGAATGAAAAATTCCCCGCCATTTCCCGGCTTATTCCCGGATCACAACATATTTTTCACGGTCAAGGAAATTAAAAAATTCCATCTCTGAAAGCTTAAATTTTTTCGTTTGTAGTAATCAAATAAAAACTGAACTTCAAATTAAAGCATTCAAAGTGGAACTCTTTTGAATTTTATACTTTCAAATTTGAAGTTTAAACCTTTTTTTAATTCAAACGCTAAATAATTGATATGTATAAAATCGAAGCTCTCAACATTACGAACAATTTTAAATTAAATAAAGTTAGAATACAATATTTTATATTTTAAACTTTCAGAAATTGAACAGTTGAAAGATTTTTTGTTACAAAATATAATTCCGAGTCATCATTTCCAATGCTTCAAATTAGCCGTTTGAAATCAATAATTGTTTAATTGATATTTATAAATCTAAATTTAACTCATAAATTAAAAATTCAACAAAATAAAACAATTAAAATTCTAACGTCCAAAGTTTAAATTTAGCACTCTGAAATTTTTATCGATTTAAGGCTTTCTATTTAATACAATTTTGTTTCAAATTGTTTAGTTTTGCATATTTCATTTATAATGGATCATTTAAAATAAACAGTGAAATATTGCTAAATATTGAAAAAATGTCCTTACTTTAATTTTTAAAAAAAGTGTATAAGTTCGCAATATTTTATATTGAAACAATATTTTTACAAAGGTATTGCAATGGAATGAAAGCTTTTAATTCTGAATCCATTAATTTAAAATTAAAAATAGTTGATGAAGTTTCAATCGGACGATTACTTCGGTTTAACTACTAAGGTTTTCGAGTTTATACAGTTTATCTTTTAACGTTCAAATCTGTTAATTGTTTACTTTTAAAAAGATTCAGGATCGTCTTGTAAAATAAATTATTGTTCAATTTTTAATACTCAAACTACAGTTCATCAATTTAAAAAATCAATTAATAATTTATATTCACAGTCGATAAACTTAAAAGGTTTTTCGTCACAAAAGTTCAATTTCAAATGCTTTTAATTGTTTTTATATTGTTAAACTCATCCAAAATGCACTTCAGAATTCTTTAATTTAAAAATGTACGCTTAAGCATGATGACCTAAAATGGAAAATTTTGTTAACTAAAAGATTTTCGAATTTCGCATTGTAAACTGAATGATTTCATAGTTGAAAAAGTTAAAATTGAATTGAATTAAAATTGAAGTCAAATTATGTGATATGAAATTTATGACATTTAAAATGATTGAATAGATTTTTCTTCTAAAAATTTGCAAAATTTCAGGTCAAAAAATAAATTGACTGTTATTTCCTGATTGTCTCGCTGCCTCAATAACTCCCGGTCATACCCCAGACCAGTAACCACCTGTTTTAAAATTATTTGTATTAAGTAAAAAATTCAAGATTCAAAATGGTCGAAAAACCGCATTTTTTCAATAAATTGGTTTCATATTTTTGTGAACATTAAAAAGTTTTATTCCGATGAGGGAAATCCAGGAATCTGTTCGATATTTGAAAATGAAATTTCTCTAGATACCCTGGTAAACGATCAACAACCTAAATTCCCTTAAAAATAGTCTCACTAAAAATAACTTGAGTAATAAGGAGTTAAAAATTTATAAAGCTAACTTCATAATCACAAGTTATACAAAAGCGTAATCAAACTATTCTTAGAATTTTTGTTGTGTTCTAAAAGACCTAAAGATCAGGAAAAAGAATTCGTGACCAGATGAAATCGCGTGACTACCGCCAGAGCTTTTAATCGTTTTTATCGATTTGAGACGAGGAAAAACGTGGTTGTGAATCGTAATAAATTCTTAGACCAAGTGGAATCAATTGTACCCTAATAAAAGAAATTCGATGCTAATTATAAAAAGTATTTCCATTTTCAGAAGAGTTGTATCGATTTTATGACAATGTTTATTAAAATGGGAAAATAATTTGAGGAAAAGTGACATGATAAATCAAGAAGTAAAGAAAGAAAATTGAGTTATTTCGATACTGCGGAATAGCTTTTTATTTATTTGATTAAATTACTGGCAAATTCTCTTCGCGTGCAGACTGAAATTGAAGCTTACCACAAAATGAAAACCAAACCTTGTATCAATATTTTCTTGATACATTATTATTATCTTTTTCGTATATAGCGCATATCTTTCAACCCTCAGGATATTTAATAATGCGTCTCAAAATATAAACGTTGTACGTTCTTTAGTACTGAAATTGCATGTGCTTATTTTTTGAATTTCAGTTTTCTTCTATTTACATATATTTCGATTCAAGAGTATTTGAAGCATGTTAAAATATAATAAGCAGGTAAATATTGAATAAATTTCTACCCTGATTGTTTTTTATTTAGTATTCTATTTCTACAATACAATGTTGCAAGCAATTGTCCGAATGTATGTGTGTGGATGTCACACTTTTGTGTGAACATGATGATTTGAAGACGGTTGCAGATAAATTGATGAAATTTGGAGGATTTATTTTCACCACTAATATTTCAAAAATGTCCAAAGGACTTCTAAAAATATTTATTACATTTTTTTAGCACAAATTTTTTTGCTAATTAATAATAATGAGGAAGCAAAAAGTTCTCATCAAATAAGCACCATGAAATTGTAAATACAAACTGGAAACACCCGAGATCGAATTCAGAGCTAATTAAAATAAATTTACTTCATGATATTTCTGATATGCGAAGAAATGTATAATTCTATATATATATTCAATTTTTGCAATTTATAATTCAAATCTATCATATTCACTCCCTTTCTGGTATCGATTCTCTTGAATTATATTGTGCTTTGAAACAATATTCTCTTTGATAATTATGTGAAAAATGTAGGAGATATTGTACTTAAACAAAGCTTACCAGAAAATTGTATAAGAATATAATTTACTTACCTAAAAACTTAATTTTCATTTATAAATTCTTAATATTCTTATCATACTTCATGCTGTTATAGAAAAGGTTAAGTAATTGAATAGTATATTTTGTTATCTTATACCTTAGACCTTGTATAGCAGTAATTTTACAGTTGTTTAATAAGCTGTATTTCAAAAATGAAAATATCAGTACTTCCGGCAAACTCAACACTGACTAATGTTGGAAGTTTACATATCGGAGATCTGCATGTAGAAGTTGGAAAGCATCCAAGTTCAAAAACTTTAAGGAGGTACCCAATACAATGTCGAAAGTTTTCCGAATAATTTTCATAGCTCTTTACGCTTTCTAGCATTCAAAAATTAACACAAGTAACGAGAGCAAAATGGGCTATCTCTTATTCCTTTCTTCAATCTCGGTAATTAAATGCACATCATTATAATTAGAAGGTAATTTAATTATTTTTTAATTAAAAGGAACTTCTCTTTTGTACATTGCATAACATCGACACGTGCAGAGGCTAGGTAAATAATTAATTAGGAGGCAATGGAAAACTGAGTTAGCTTGAATAAACTTTCAGTTTTCGAAATTAATTTAATATTCTGTCATTAATCAATATTGATCATTCATTTAAAATCGATATAGTAAATTTGAAGCATTTCAGATTAAACCTTCTGAATTTGATTACCAAATTAAACCATATAAAATGGAATACGTCCAATTTCATTTTGCAAACCTGTGAAATTGAACTTGGAAATTATAGTGTACAGAGTCTAATATTCCGAAAAGCATTGAAATATAAAATATTTAATAATAATTTAAAATAAACAAAACTTTAAACATAAAATTCTATAGAAGATCATTTAAAAAGACAACATTTTAAGTATTCTTAATTAAAAAATTTAAAGATAATACTTTTAAAATTAAATAACTAATTAGTAATTTATTAATTACATTCCACAAATTTGTCGAAAGCAGCAATTTCGAAAAGTTTTTTTCAGATGTAAACTATAATTTTATGAGAGATTTACATACTTTTGGGTAAAATTGCACTTTATTAAAAAAAAAAACCTTAAATGTAAGCTTTGCTTGAATTACATTTTATATTATGGATGTCCCAGTACTCAAGGTACATTAGTTTTGGCGATTATTTCGATTTTCACCGAGATGCTGAAGTCGACGTGACAAAAGTGCTTTGGGGCAATGTAGCGCATGGGGTTTGGGGCAATATAGTGCACTATGTGGAGTATTGTGAATATTTTTTTGGTGATGGCGGGGAAGTTAGGGGAGGGGAAATGAGGGAGATGGAGCAAGGACACTTCCCCTCCCTCACTTCCCCTCCGCTACTCCATTTAATTTCCCCTCCCCTCTCTTTCCCACCCCTTACTTCGCCCTCTCCCTTCCCTTACTTCCCCCTCTCCACACTTCCACTCTCCTCACTTCCCATCCCTCCTATCACTTCCCCTCTCCTCACTTCTCCTCACTACCACTCTCTAGCTTCCCCTTTCATTCCCTCACTTCCCCCTCACATTACTTGCCATCCCCCACCCCTCTACCTCTCCATTCACTTCCCCTCTCTCACTTCCACTTCCCCTTCCCTCACTTCTCCTCATTTCCGACACATTTTGGTATGTCTACTGCACCCGGAAAATAGTGCACTACATT
>CAKNWU010051472.1:0-15463 GCA_932072015.1 Andricus quercustozae
AGTGGAAAGACTTGTAGATAGATATATCCGCAACAAGGTATTTTCAAGCAGGCCACTTCACAAGGAGCAACACACCTGTAGGGCTAGTCACTTGGCCGAGACGGTCCTAAGCGGAGCAGTAAACCTAATCGAAGTACAACAGAAGCAGGAAGGTATCGCGATTGAAACCTGTATGGGTATCGAAGGAGCATCAACTACACCTCCAGAGAGGTGGTCATGATTGCACATGGTGTGCCTATAGCAGTCGTGGAATGGACCTGCCACATGTTGGCCAACAGGAACCTAACAACGACAAAGGGTGATACCACTTTATGTGGAACCGTTGACTCGGGATGTAGTGCTTGGCCGATGTATTGGTTATCGTGCGCGTTCAGCATCTGGATGTGCTCTTCGGAGTAATGCAGCAAGCACACTGCAATTGGGAGTACAGCAACTGGAAATCAAAGAACGAACTAAATATCTAGGAGCAATCCTAGATAAGAGGCTGTTACGGAACAAGCACCTGAAAAAAGTGCAAAAAGCTCTGTAGGACAACCATAGGGAAAAGCTGGGGCTTGAAGCCGGAGATACTTATGTGGATCTACACAGCGATCCTGCGACCCAGGTTAACCTATGCGGCGGTGGTCTAGTGGAGCAGGGTCGAATTTTCCACTGCGAAGTCTCGACTGGAAAGAATCAGGGGACTGATTCTAAGAGGCTTCACTGGTGCCTCAAAGTCGATAACTACAATGGCGGGGGGCACTAACAGGATTGGAGACCCTCCATCTCACCATGGCGGCCGTAGCTGCGAAGGCGGCCTGGAGATTAAATATGGTAAAAGGCGGAATGATCTCGACGGCGGTGCGGATCCCAACCGACATTGCGAATAGGCCGACCCTAAGCATGCTCAGGGAAAACACACCCACTCCCTATCTCTTCGACAAGAAGTATCGTGTTAGCCTATCCACGATGGAGGATTGGGTTAACGGTGGAACACACCTGCTGAGTGATGGAGACAAATGGTTTACAGATGGCTCGAGAAACAAGGAGAAGACAGGAGGCGGTGTATATCGTAGAAGGAGTGCAATGGGCTTCACAATCCTGATTGAGCCCTACCCCACAGTTCTACATCTGAGATTATGGCCGTGATCCAGTGCGCGTGCAAGGCACAGGAGTATGGCAAAAAAAGAAACATCCGTATCTTCTCAGAGAGCAGGGCTGCTATAATGGCCCTGAATGGAACAACGAATACGTCGCTACTAGTATGGGAGTGCTTTGAGGTAGTAAACAATCTAGCGACGGAAAACCCAGTGACTCTACTTTAGATCCCTGGACACAGCGGCATCAAATGTAATGAGATATCGGACAGGCAGGCAAAACTAGCAGCAAAAGAAAACTTTACTGGACCCGAGCCAGTTGTAGGCATTCACAGTAGGTTAGTCACTGCACAAATAAACAGTCGGCTGGCCGAGGAACATCAGAATGCGTGGAAGTTGGCCACTAGCTGCAGACAGGCCAAAATTACAGACATAAAATGGGGGTCGCAGAAAGTCCCCTCTGTCGTCTGTGCGGTAGGGATTTTGAGACAGCTTTTCATATCCTTTGTCTTTGACCCGTGATTGCGGAGAAACGACTTACACTCACGGGCAGTAACTGCATCAGTAAGCCAGAATTATGTCCGTGTCTTTATCAAACTTTTTCATATCCTCCTTCAAAAGCCTGATAAAAGCCCAAATAACGTGGGGGCCATCCATGTATATCTGCACCAGTTTCTTTACCTCAATTCCATCTCCAAGGCACTCTTGGAACCCCTTCAAGAGGTCCGCTGCTGTGGTATGCCCGAGAAACGACGAGTTCCAGTACCTTGTGAAAACCTCATTTTTCTCATTATTCCAAAACCTTACTGCAACATCCATTTGTTGCAGCTTGGTAATTCTATTCATTGATTAATCAAAGCATACCACTAAATGCTTCAAGAACAGCATGTCATCTGCAAGCTTGTGATAAAAATATGGAGCGACGCCAAAGCACGCTAGATACGCTGTGTTTGTACGGCTGAGTTGCATACTTTGGGCAATGTGGCTATCCTTACATATTTTGGCAAATACATTGCATATACCCTCTTGAGTATGACCCGTAGCTGTTCCGCCGCTTTAACATCACTGTCAGGTAAAACACCACGGCCTGAGGTGGATGCAGCTTGGGAGGTTGACGCGGATGTCAAGGACGCCGCCGTGCTAACAGGGAGCGAAAATTAAATTGCTGGAGGAGCTGAATCATTTGTGGCCCTCGGCGAATGGACATCAGTGCAAGGAACATATGACACAGCACTGGTGACCGACGTGCCCTAAGAAAACGTATTTTCGTTTATAAAGTTTTTGGAGAGAATTAGAATAGAATATTATAAAACTGAGAACAGACCGCACCGCATAAAACTCAGCTACGCGAAAAATAAGTCGATACGACAAGAACTTTAGATTATTCATCATCAAATACCGCGGTAACTAATTCCGGTTTGCGATTTGTTCTTTTCCACCACTGTCCCCTCGGAGTTCTGAGATACTGCGCCTGCTGCTGTACTATCGCCTGCTAATGAAATGTCGCCGCTGCGACATTTCATGCGCGCTGAAGTAAAGCGTGGAGTATCACCGCACCCACCACCTCAACCATTCTCTTAAGAGGATAGCATACCCTTACGCGATGCACTTTACAGTATGACTTAACACTTACCGGTACTTCTGAAATCGGCGGGCGAACAATGAAGCTGGAGATACTGGCAGAACTCTTCACCATGGCGCTCCTTGTTTGATGGACCTGTCCTGACAGGTGACAGCCCTCTTGCCCATATTACTGAGCGAGCACTTCTTCTTGCACACCACACACATCGAACTTTTCGTATCATTTTACACTTCACGGAACCAGAACTTGAACTCAGGGAACAGATTAGGGTCCACCCAAGCAGGATTAAACTTTAATCCGCTCATCGCTCATCACGTGCGTAGGAAAAACTACTCTCACTCCGCCGGCACAGCCCATGCACATCCAACAGTCGTTTCGTCCTTCCCCTTCATCGTTTTCGTTGGTTGAGTCACTGCTACTAAGTTCTTACATACTTATGCAAAATGTCGGAATACCATAGAATCTACCCTACAAATACTGATTTTGTGCTTTGTCTAGACTAAACGACTACCTATGTGTGACAGGACGAGAAAGTAACACTGCCAATACGATCGTCGATCTTGGACATTATTTAGCGTTGTTATACATGAGAGTTAATAATTCTCAGTCAGGAACGGTTAGTTGACTGGACCTCATTTCGACTACTATACCATGATTTAAGAATACATGATCTGGGGTGCTATTCTCCAAACCATTCTAATAATTTTAGCATGCTAAAATTTTAGAGCAGTTGTTTGGTGCACTAAAATTTTTCGAGCAATTTCGGTATTCTCGAGATTGGTTCTTGACCGCTCCAAACGAAAATGGTGTACCATTTATAATGCGACGTTGCCGATATGAATTTTCGAGTACGAGCGGGGGATTGACCAATGAAATGCTGAGTACAGAAGTAAGTTATACGGTTTACGTTAATCGTAGACGCCGCAACAGGCCATCACGTGCCCAAGGGTGGGACTCCGATGCCTTAAGTCGAACGGACCTCTCTTTCTACCATGTGAGATAGAAAACGAGTTGCAATCGAAGTTAAAACAATGTTTTCGGAAACTCTCTTTCTATCATATGAGGTAGACAGAGAGGATAAGCATAATCCAAAATTTCTCCAAATTTACCATTTACCACATCACGCAATGCCATATTAACTTGGATGGTTTATTTATATTTTTAATTTTCGCAGTTCTAAATGTTTTGTCATGTATTTGATTTTGAACATTATTAATGTTTCATATTCACAACTGTCACTTGTCAATACGTCGTATGTATTTCGATTTGACGTTACTTTTACAATTATGCATCACTTTTCGTCTGCTTTTAGTATGCCATTTCTCGTTTAGAGTGGTATAGACCCACTCCATGCAAAGTGGTCTAAAATTTTAGCATGCCAATCGGAATTAGTGCACTAAAATCTCTCGAGAATACCGATTTTGGCAAACCATTCTAAAATCAGTCATTTTAGCATACTAAAATATTAGAGTGGTTTCGAGAATAGCACCCCTGGCCAAGCGCAACTAAAAGAAATTGAACCAATAGGAAGCCCAGGAATACTGACCCGCTGTTTCTCCATTTTGGTTAAGTAAAGGCGCTAGATTCAATTTCAAAATAATGAAGTTAGTAAAAGCTGCCTTTTCCTATGTTAAGTCAATGGGAAACTTCATTATTTTTTATGGCACCGGTAAATATTGAAGGATTTGGCTCAATTTTGGAGATCAGTTTTTTGGGTATTTAAAAAAAACAATGAAGTGAGGGCAACTATAAATAAGAACAGCTCTAATGTACATACCATACCATTCATTATTAGAAATAGTAGGGGAATGTGTTTATTTATCATGTTGTTTGTGTTTCCTTCCTAATAATAGGAAAATTGAGAAGGAATGAAAAATGATGAACTACAAATTCAATTTCAAATCGTTTATTACATACGTCTTCAACTACCTAGTGCGTGATCCGGTACACCCAGGTCGTCAGCTCACCACTTGGAAATGGCCTTCGCAAAACTTAAGATTCTGTTCTAATAAAGCAGGCTAATTTGGTCTAACTCTGGCAAGTATTAAAGAACAGTTAATTGTGCTTAGGATGGCCCAATAATAACAAACGAGCACAAAGAAAAATTTAAGGTTTTAATTTTGTTCTAGATCATTTTCTTACAAACTCATTTTCAATTCCAGTTATGTTCGCTCTCTTGATCAATATAAATAATGGAAAAAAAATTGAGTTGCTTTCAATATTCGTATTGCTCAGTAAGAATCAATTTTGAAGAAAATGTTTTTGTAATGCAAGAGGAATATTTTCACCTTAAAACATACTATGAGCATTTAAT
Organism: Andricus quercustozae; assembly: GCA_932072015.1. Taxonomy (NCBI): domain Eukaryota; kingdom Metazoa; phylum Arthropoda; class Insecta; order Hymenoptera; family Cynipidae; genus Andricus; species Andricus quercustozae. The sequence continues at coordinate 4,973 of CAKNWU010051472.1, forward strand.
TTTTGAGGCGTTCAAGTAGCCGTGAAAATAAAACCACAAATTACATTAATGTAAACAATTGTTTTTTTCAGTTGGATTCTATCAAAATCTTCAAAGAACTTGATTTTTAGTATGTAAATTTATATTGCCTTCAATTCTACATGTTTTACTTGAAGATTTCTCAAGAAAAACTTGTATTTAAAATGAATCATTTAATGTTACAAGGTTCTACATTTTATTATTAGAACCATTCAGGTCTAGCTGGATCATGCTAAATCTGATATGAAAGATTCAGCCACTCAAGTTTATAACTCAGGAATACGATTTAGGATACTTTACGGATAAAATATTTTTTATCTAGCTATAATACGCAATCACAATCGCATATCTAAAATAGCCATTCCGTATCCCTAATAGCACTCAAATTAATCCATTTTGTAAAATGAAAATTAGAATGTATTAAATTAATGTAATAAACGCAATAAACAAGTACCAACTTATACATTTGTTTGCAGAATTAGGTTTCCCACATAGTGAATCAGCAATTCATCTTTCTCCCATTGAACTTAATATTTTTAATTTCGAAAATGTTAATCTAGTCGAAGCTCTGTCTTTACAGAAGACATTTACTGTGTAGGAACCGATGAGGATCACAAGTACGTTATTAGATTATTCCTTGTTGGAAGGTAGTTTCCATTTATAGGTTTTGGCAAAGCTTGTCCCATGATGTAAATAAAATTCAGCTCTTGAAAGGGCTTTGTACAAGTGTGAAGACGGAAGGGAACGCCTAAACGAAGTAAGAATAATTATGTATTGCGACTCGAGTTTGGTTATTTTCCAAGTTTGAGTGAAAGAATATCATTGTTGAAGACAAAAAGAGCATTGTCTATATTAATTTGATTCGTTGGCAAGCAAATAATGGCCATATCTTGCTGAGAGATGATCGGCTTCTTCATCGACCAATAAATGAGCGGCTCATATATGGACCGAATGTCAATAAGCCTTTCCTAAACCTGCAGGCTTAAAAATTATCTAATAAAAAGTGTATTTTGGACTGAAAAGTTATAAAAGTAACTTTTCTTTAGACAGTTATCTTTATTCTGTACAATTATTATAATTTTAGACACTAGAGCATTCTTCGAATAAACTGGGAGGGACCTGACGAGATTTTTGTACATTTTGACTTCATTGGTATAACACTAAAATGATGGCGTTACATGTATCACATTTCTTATATTATCAAATGTTCATTCTACGAAACAGGTAATTTTCCTCCATATTGTCAAAAACATACATTGTTTTTTCAATTTTTCCAATTGTTACAATTGTTGTAAAGTTTTTTCTTTTGTGCTTGGTTTTTAATTTTAGCATATTTCCAAATGGTGAGTTGACGACCTAGGTGCATCGGATCGTGTACCAGGTATTTGAAGATGTAATAAACTATTTCGAATTGAATCTTTGGTTAATTATTTTGTATTCCTTTTCAATTTTTATATTCTTAGGAGGATAAAAAACGAAAAACAATAAACAATTTCCATGCTTTTACGAATAATAAGCGGTATACTATACACATTAGGGCAGTTCTAATTTATTCTTGTCGGACATTTTTTGTTTAGAAAAAGGCAGCTTTTTTTTTAATGGACGATTTAAATGCGATGATATGTTACACATAATTTCTTAGTTCAGTAGTGTTTGTTCAAAATTTTTCAAAGAATAAGTAATCGTTTTTAATATTTAAAGTTAAATTAGATTTTTTCTTTATAAATTATCATTATTTGATCATTTTCAGTGGCGGCAATTCGACGGAAGCAGATGTAGCGGCGGCTGCCAAATAATATAAAGAAACGCTACTACCCTAACAATGTACAGAATTATCAATTTAAATTTACAACCGTTAGCAAATTCTAGAAACGGATATAAGGGGCCATGCATACATTACATAACACATTTTTATAAATTGTTTACACCTCCATTCCCCCGTATAACAAATGTTTTAAAATGTTTTCAGTCATGTCACATGAAAATCCAATTTAGTTACTTAATTCTAGTACACATCTCGATTTATTCAATATTTTTTATATTTCCAAGGTTTATGTTAACGAACGAATTCTAAACTAGCGTCCAGAATTTTCTGTGCTGCTTATTTTAGTAAACAGTGATATTTACTATGATAACCTCTAGATTTAGTTATGCATTTTTCTACATTTTTGTCAATATACATTGTTCTGAAATCTCTTATCAAGTCATGCAACTCAATTTTTTCAACAGCCATGTAGAAGATAGAATGTATTTACTAAGAGCTTGAGATTTTTGACTTCTTGTTTAATCTGTCGTAAAATGAAGAAAATTAGATCACCAAATGTAAGGCATGCATTTAAATAGATAGTGCAGAGTAATGTTGGGGGTTGTCGCAACTTTAAAAATTATGAAATAAAACTTAGGAATTTTAAGGAAAAAAACCTTATTTCGTCGAAAGTATGAATAATAATAATAATAAAATATGAATAATAATAAATATAAACATATTAGGTAAGTAAATTTATCAAAAATAATGGTAAAATTAATAAAATAGTAGATTATAATACCTTCAATTTTCGCAGATAGTTCGTATTTGGAGATAAAATCGAAAATTTTTTGTTTTCAAAAGATATATTAAAAATAATCATTCTCAATATAAAAGGAATGCTCATTTTCAAAAATAATTAGACCTGTAAAATTAAATTATGCGAAATTGAAAATAAATACGTATTTATGAGTAGCACTGCTAAGTTAATAACTCTATAAAATAAGTTTTGATATAAAACTTTTTTATAGATATTTAAATACAAAACGATACGAAAAAATCATAATACTAATCTAATTATACGGAAAAAATAAGTACCTATTGACATTTTAAGACTGAATAACTTTAATTGAATGGATTTGTGAGACAACTGAGACCAAGTTCGTGAAGCCTTTCCCCGAAGTATTCTCTTTACATACGATTATACATTCTGAATCCGATTCGCGTCCGGGGACTGCGAGGGCCACTCGAGCTTTTTCACTCCCGCTTGATACTGCCAGATGGTGCACAACTTTCTGCAGTGTTTGGGGTCATTGTCTTCTGGCAATATCCACTCCCTGTTTTTATTTCCAAAGCAATCTATGTACAGTTTGGAAGACACAAGCGGGAGTGAAAACGATCGAGTGGCCCTCGCAGTTCCCGCACGCGAATCCGATTGAGAATGTACGATCGTATGTGAAGAGAATGCTTCGGGAAGAGGCTTCAGGAACTTTGGCTCAGTTATATCTTGTGTCCACTCGAATATGCAGAAAAAATGGTCTACAGCATGCCTCGAAGATTCCAGCCAATCATTGATGCCAGCGAAGATTGGAATACATACTAAGGTGATTGCGTCGTTGTTTGCATCTAGAAGAATGTATCTTGTCAAGAAAAGTTGTCCTGATAAATTTTTCTAAGAATGCTAGGACGCACGCTCCTACTGGACAGACTGTACATTTCCAAGAGCTTGGGATACCCCTAACGTACATAACATGTGATATTTTATTTTAATTTTATAAACTTCGAAATTATCAGCCCTTTTCTAATTGCAGCAAACTTTGGAAAACACTTTAATAAATCTACAGTCAAAATTTAAAAAAAATCCTCAGAAAATAACTTCATCTGGGCAATGAAACTTGGGTCGATCAATTTAGTCAAGAAGCTAAGCGACAATCTACTATTATAAATGTGGTTCAAAATGATCAAACGCGCAGAGCATCCGATAATGGATTGGCCCACGTTGAGTGGACCAACCAACTCAAGGATGACTTAATAGACTGATACGATGCCAGCATTATCCCTGTTCGCGGAGGCTTTATGGCGGATACGCAAACTCTGTGGTGCCACAAACACCCAGAGCTGAGCAGGTTTTACATCAGTCTTTGCGAAATCAAGTCGTCTACCTTTCGAAAAAGGAATATATACGCGAAGGGCAGCCTTAACCGCTGTATGAACAAGTCGCAGATGACGAGGAGGAAGCGACATTAAGACCAACCGCGGAAAGCAGGTACCTTCTGAGAGGACCATCAATTGTTCAGTTTATGGTGCTGCAAAAGCTTTGGCTGATTCAAATCGGAGGCTAAAAGCGAGGATAGCTCAAATGACCAAAAGACGCTTGCATCAACTGAACAAGAAGATTGGATGGGCAAGACAGAATGCGTCCCGTGTTCAATGTGTGATTGACTACATAACATCTGGTAGGCCGTTCACGGTAAGGGTTGGAATTTTAGCCAAAGAACCGAGGATGTACCATCACACACTGAACAAGTCAAAGCTGCTGACAATCAAGCAGTACATTGTTGACAAAATACGGGTGTTATCTGACGCAAGGAGGAGAATACAGAAGAGGGAGATATAGGTCAGGAAGAATCAAAAGTTTCTCGCTGACCCATCACGCCTCTTTAACGATCTATTTCTGTCAAAAATCCACCCAAGCCGAACGATGTCAAAACTTTTTGAAGATAAATAAAGAGATCCAGAAAACACTGGAGTTGAAAGAAGATACTAATAATGTCATCCGCTTCAAGGAGTTTTGCGACAAACTCATAACATCTGAGGAGAAATGTCAATCAATCCCTGACAAAAAGGTGAAAAAATCACTTAGGGGCATGAAGAACTTTCCCGCTGCAGGATGAGATGGTATCAAGAACTTCTGGTGGCAGAAGTTTACTTCTACACACCAAGATTTGGTCACGCTGTATAAGATATTTATAGCTGTGCTAAATAACAGGATCACAAGACGATCACGTCTAACATTTGAGGTTAAGTTGATTCGTCCATAATAATTATACAATCTCGTCAGCGAATTCGCAGGTGCGGAGAACGATTATGAGCACATGCGCATTAGCTGTCCCTCCTACTGTTGTGTAAACGGCTACTTCTAGAACTCTAAAGGGACTGGTAATACGCGTAAATCATGCCTGAGTTTCATACAAATATTTAAAAAATTTCATGTTTGCAGAGCTTTTAAATTTTATTTTATTTTTAATATCTTTGTAAATAGATTATTAATTTTGTCAGGTAAAATAATGACTTTCTCGTGAAAAATGCAGTAGGGTAAATATCAAAAAATCCAGGAATCGAAATTGGGACTCATCCCACTAAACAGCTGACATAACTAAAGACATTCAATTCAGTTCATGAGCGAATTTTTTAATTGCCGCCTAAAATTTAGAATTAAATACGATTCATTATGTTCAAATTTAATTGTCTTTCACGAATATTATCAGTTTCAATCGCAGTCAATCAATTTCAGTTAAATATTTTTTTTACAGAGAAACTAAAGATAATGAAATACTATCATGAGTATATTAACTAAATAGAAACCAATGTACTTCCAACGATTGCTATATATATTTTTTGCACTGATTCAAATTTAGTGAGTACATAAAAAATGTTTTAATCTATAGCACAGCATGGTTGTTAATGGCATGATAGATCCACTGATTAACTTCAGGATGATTAAGATTGGTAAAAACATCAGGATCTTCTCCAAAAGTCCTTCCCCTCAATGCGGACATGACACCAAGAAGATGAGGAGTCTGTGGTGGAGAAAATTGGACCACTAGAGGTCCTCCTAGATCTCCAATACAAGTGCCTCTTCTTTTAGTTGTATCAAGAGTACAAACACTTCTATTTGTAATCAAAAAGCGTGTCCGGTAAATACGAATACACTCTTCCAGTGGAATTATGTACAATCGGACTTGCATTAGATTCTCAGGATATACAGCTGCGTGCCTGAAACGTGAGCAGTAAATATTATAGTTTCTAGAAATAATGTAAATTTTATCAATACAATAAAACAAAAATTTTGGAAATCAAGTTGATATATTTTGACTCGTTTTATCTTTAATTTAATAAAACATTGATATGCTGACCGAATATTAAAACAGATTTTAATTAAACTTTTTTATTTAACTTCATAATGTTTACGACATTATGGATCACTTACGAAAAATTTCCTGGCCGTGTGCATCCCCAGCCACTGAATGTACCATACGCTATATTTGGTACAACTCCAAGAAAGAGACTAATTGGTCTATTAGGACTTTGATGAAAGTCGAAATGTGGAGAAACTTCAAGCAGCGCTGTAAAAAACGTAATTAATAGAATTCGACTGCAATGAATCAGGCATATTAAAATTTTAAAATTCTTTTTTCAAACTTCTTCCCGGTCAATCAATTGCTTGGAAATTACCTAGAGCTGGGCTGGGTTCCACTAATATACTACTTTTGATAGTGTGAAGAGTTCCGCTGTTTCTCGACGCTGAACCAGATAAAATTTTGTAGCTTCTGAATGTCCCCCAAATGGATGGAATAACACAAAGCTCAGGAGCTAAGACAAATGCGGCAGATAATATACTACCTGCGCATGCAATAATATCGTTTTTCTGAATATTGACAATGTAGGGAGCGTCTTCAATCCTTATTGGTCGACCTGCATCATCTCCATCATGATTTAGATTAATTACACGCTTTTGACGAATTAGAAGATGTGAAGATTCATCTGCAAGGATTATGAAAATTCATTTATATGTATAATCGTATAATATACGGGTGATGGACAGTTGTGCACGGAGCAACTCTGCACGAACCAAAAAGCCCACGTCGATGGCCGGTGATACAACTAGGCGCGTTGTGGGTCACTGATAGAACTATGCTCCGGCCCACCTATGCACGCCAAAATGCACAGATGGGATACTCCCAACTGTATACGTCATCATTTGGAAGTGCACAGATGATACCCGAGCAACGTTTGACGTGTACAGATGGGACACTCATGTCTTAATTAATACATCAGTTTTTTAACTGCTATGTGCACGTGCGAAGAAGGTACCCACAAAACTGTGCACGCCTCCTGAGTTGAAAATCTGAGACGTGCATAGTTGGGAGTGTACCATCTGGGCAGGTGAACTTTTAAGTTTAAAATCTGATCGTAGTAATTGACGCATGTACTTTTGGGAGGGTACCGTCCGTGAACGTGGATTTGCAAGTTAAAAATCTGATCGTCTTAATTGCGACGTACACAGTTGAGAGTATCCCATCTGTGCACGTGGGCTTTTAAGTTGAAAATCTGATCGTAGTAATTGAGGCGTTTGGTAGGGTACCAACTGTGCACATGGATTTGCAAGTTTAAAATCTGTTCGTATTAATTGAGAAGTACACAGTTGGGTGGGCGCAATCTGTGCACGTAGACTTTCGAGCTAAAAATCTGAACGTATTCATTGAGACGTACATAGTTTGGAGTGTACTATCTGTGCACGTAGACTTGTAAGTGAAAGAAATGATAGTATCAACTGAGGCGTTCACATATGGAAATCTTCCATCTGCGTACGTGGACTTGTTAGTGGAAAATCTGTTCTTATTAAATGAGACGTACGCAGTTGAGAGTCTCCTATCTGTGTAGACTTTCGGAAAAAATAGCAATTATGGTAGGATGCTGATTCAATCGACAAACTGTTATTTGCAGAAAACTGAAAACTGTACCTAAGGATATATAGATTTCGTATACAGATGATAGATTTCATTATATTCACCAATAGAATTAACGATGACCACCAGGGTGAAGGCCAGGATACACAAGATTTTCATTTCCTCAACTAGAGGAAAAACTGATTATAGTATTATTGAACAGTTCACGTAACTATAGAACTAATTAATATTCTGGTGAGAGAGAAGTTTTTGGTGCTGAGTGAAGAGTCGTAGTGGTAGAAATGCCACATCATGAAGGAGAAGCATTTTTGTGAAAAAGGGTAGGCAATTTAAATAATTGGGTCAAATAAATCCGACATTTTTCAAAAAACCAGTAAAAATGTCACAGAACGACCAAACTTATCTTTCGGTGATATTTGTATTTGATAATCAGTTTCGAGGACAAAATTTTAGTATTTCAATTTGTTATATCTGATGACCTGATTTCAAGATTTTAATGGTTTTCAGCAGACTATAATGAATTTCATAAGATTTTAATAGGATTTAAAATATTTCATTGGATTTTATATATTTCGATGGATTTGAGGAATTGCATGAGCCATTACGGTACATTTCCCTCCTGCTGCAATTCGAACTGCTCGCTCCCCGTATACTAAATTACTTCAAATAGAATTATTTTGTAAAAAAATTCAAAAAGAAGTTCGAAAATTTAGACAATTACATTACACTGTCATGAATGAGAATGTAAAAAGCTTAATAAGTTGCTTTCGAGTATGAAAATAAAAGAAAAAAACATTTGGCGGACCTATCACATTGTTTTTAAATGATATAAATAAGTACACCACCATGATAGAATAATAAGAATAATAAATTATTATATTAAAGACCCACTAAACGAGTTTTTCTCTTTTTCTATTTCTTTGAAGCATCCATTTTTTTCATTAAACCAAAACCTTTACCATAAATAACTAAATTCTGTATAGTTATTCACAAATTTAATACTATTTTTTCAAACCTGCGGTTCAGAATTCCTTTTAAAGTAAAAAAAAAAATTATGTAATTATTTTTTACTGAATTCTCGCCTGGAGCACGCTCCTACCTGATCTCGCAAGTTGATCGACAGTACTATGTTTATTTCTAAATCCAAATGATTCCTGTGTAATAATATTATTTTTCAATACAAAATTATAAATTCTAGATTTTATTATTTTTTCTACTTATAGGTCTGCAATTGCATACAAGAGCATTATTTTGTCCGGGTTTTGGTAACGGTACTAGTTTAGCTAGTTTCCAGTTTTTTGAAAAGTGACCTATACGGAGTATTCCATTTTTTATCTTAGTAAACATTACTACTCCTTTTTTTGTTGGTTTCTTTATTGCAATAGTCGAAATATTGTCTTGGCCATGTGCTTTATTTGTTTGTATGTCTCGTATAAATTTCCTTACTTCTTTGGTGAAATTAATTTTACATGCTCTGTAGTCACTCGAATATTTTTGTGAAATTTATTTACAATGCCTGAGATCTATTTTTTTTTACTACGTGCTTTCATAACTTTCCATAAGGTACCATCTTGAGTTTTACAATTTCTTAATTTCTTGTCATTAATTTGTGCGCTCCGTGCAAATAATTGAAAATTTACTATTTATTAAAGTTCATTTACCATTTTTTTATATTTATTATTTCCACTTTTTTTAAATTTCCTTATACATTTAGTTTTAGGGCTTATTAAGAACTTTATTATCAGGGTTAGTAGCGGTGTGAAAAAGTTTACAATCTTTGTGGGTACATCTTCTTGGAGAGCTGAATTTCTTATTTGTTTAAATTCAATGACTTTATTCTGAATATCCATTCTTGAATTTATTTGGAAGAAGTTGATTTTTTCATGGATATTTTTTTAAAAGCATCCCAGTTAGCATTATTATAATCTCGTATTTTCCGCATCTCTAAAATCGTGGTTTTTACATTTAATGTAGTTTCTACCGGGTTGTGTTCAGAATGTAAGATGTTGGAAAATGCGGTGCAGCTATAGAAATCTATTTGCTGAAATAAGTTTTAGCTCATTCTTTTCCACTAAGGTTTATCGATGAGCAATTCCAGTACGTATGTCTAGCGTTTAGATCCATAGGAATTTTTTCATAGCATGTTCAATGGATAAAACAAAAACTCCTACAAGTCTTCCTTTAGACGTTTAACGCATATCGTGTTGTTTGATTTAATATTAGTACTTTCGGTTTTTGCGTATCAATTTCGTTAAATAAATGAAAAAAGACGAGCTGTGTCAAAAAAAGGTTCAAATCAATTTTGTAGATGTTGGTCAAGGAATGCTGATTAAAGAACTCGTTTTTTCTTGTAGGACCCAAAAAAGGTTCCCAAAGCTCGATTTAATCCGTTTATATTTTCGAAAGTCATTGTGTTTACGAATATACAGGCAGACAGACGCCATCGCCGCAACTTTACTTTCGGCTTCAGTGGGTCTCAAAACGGAGATCCGTTCAAAAATTGAGGTCTGAAATTTCGGGCGATGCTATTTTTTTTTTAGGGCTTGATGGGGTTGATGTCATCACTAACATGATTTTAATATATATATATATAAATAAAAAATAAGGTTTAACAACCACCGCAGGGTCTCACACTGGGAGCTACTGCCATCTAAAAAAATAGCAGCGGCTCCCAGTAGGACCACGGTAAATCACATTCATGGCCACGTCTCACAACCGTGAGGTGAGTGGTCACAGGACACGACGAAATCACAACGACAGGCCGGCGAAACCCTCATGTGTTTTGAGCACACGAAGCGACCCAAGGATGACAGCTTTCTGCATCCATTTCGCAAGTGCCTTGGCATATTTTTGGCACGCGGGAATGGCTTTAAGGTTACGAACCAGTGATAGTTTCGCACCTCCGAGAGCACCTATCACAAGGACAATTACTTGTACCGAATATTTTGGGTACAGTCTTCGCAGCTCCCTTTTAAGGTCTTGATACCTCTCCTCCTTTTCTTTCTCCTTGGAAGTGATGTTATATTCGGACGGGGCCGA
>CAKNWU010051504.1:0-11755 GCA_932072015.1 Andricus quercustozae
ATTTTTCATTCTTTTCAATTTATAATTTCTAAACGAAATCCTAGCAAGTATTGAAACTTGATTGCCTTGACTGGAATTTAAGATGCTCAACTTTTTCGCAAACATACTTATATTACTATATATTTACCACTAGAATTAGCAAAAACTGCTCAAGTGATTAACAGAGTCACAGTAAGGATCATCATTCTTATTTCTAAATATATAAGCAATTCGTAACCAGTGCAACTTTAATGAATATTCTACCAACGCATAAGAATTTTTATACATGCTAGTCCCTATCTTATTTGTCTTATCAAATTATTTGTAATGCATTCATCTGAGACCTTGACGCCATTAGTTTTATCGTGAGTCAGCTTTAAATTGTCGCTAAAACGTAATCTGTGCTATTCACAAAAGTTAATTTTTACAACTTGACTTATCAATTTTACCATTTAAAATAATAACAATAAGTTTTTGTTTTAATCGTAAAAAATAACATTAAAAATAAAAAAATTAATGTATTGAAAGACGACACAAGGAAGCAAAAAATATAATAGGCAAACTTGTTCACTTAAAGAGGATGTACAAATTTGTTATTTATAATTTTTAGAAAGGGCGAGTCGTTTTTTTCAATCAAAAAAAATGAGAATAAAAATATTAAATTTTTCGAAAAACGGCACAAGAGACGGAAAAAAATTAAAACACAAAAGTTGTTTTACCAAAAAAGATCTACAAATTTGTTATACACATACATACATATTTAGAGATTTATTATTTCTATATTATTCATTTGCCCGAAATATTTTTTTTAACGTAACAAAACCAAAAAATTTGTAACAACACGGTCACATTTTTATAAAAAGATCGACAATATCTTACATTTTAAATTTCGACTGCTCCATGCAACATGGAATGCTTGGCCAATATTGCCTGAGCGCTGGGCGTTGAACATTGTGTCAATGGGGAGCTTTAGCAATTTACTACTGGACTCTAACCTGCGATTGTTATTACAAACTTAAGTGAATATAATTTCTTAACGAAATCCACTCAAATTTTTAAACTCTACGAAATAAATTATTCTTTGACATAACTACTTTACTCTCATATAGGCAATTCGAAACCAGTGCAACTTTAGTAAATAATCTGCTTATTGCGAAAAATCTTGACATACACTAGTGAGTAGTCAAATATCAAATGAGTCTTTTGATATTATTTGTATTTCGTAAATCTGAGACCTTGATTCTACTTGGCTTATCATGAAGCAGAAAGTAAAATAGACAAAAATATATGTACAAACTTTAGGCAGAAAAAAATACTCTTGAATACGATATAAAGGAGTAAAATGCCACGATTCTTAATAAAAATTATTAAATTTACGGGCGATCTAGGCTTTCAATATGAAAATTTGCAATTGTAAAGGATTTATTAGTAAAATTGTTCTGACATGATTAATATTTGAATTTTAAACTACATTGCATGAAATGCAAGGATTTTATCAAGTTTTTGAACTAGGATCAAATTTCATAACGATATTAAGGACAGAATAAATACAAATCAATGAAAAACTAAGAATCTAATTTGTGTCACTTAGTTCGCAAAAACGAGAAGACATTGAAAATTGAATTATTTTTTTATCTGAATATGTTCCAAAACATTAAACATGTCAAACTGAACTTAAAAAAAAAAAATTTTTGAATTGAAAAGCTTGAAATTGTGCAATTTCAAACTTTGGAATCATTTCGATCTTGTTCAGTATTATGTATTATATTTTTTATTTTTAATGTAAGCTGAATGTCCCAGTAATCGCACCGGTCCTAGTAATCGGGAAACTTAGTTATAATTTCAACACCTCCTTGAAAAAATATGTTAAAAATAACATATAATAATAAAACCCACATATTTTTAGCATTTTATAATAGCGAATAGCATTAGAAATTCGATTTTTTTACCTCCTCATCATTTATGATGTCCCCTACTAGAAAAGTAATAAATATAATTACACTTAATTCAGAACATTGAGTTTCTCGAACTTGCGTTTCGGAACTTAGTCTTTGAAATATAAAGCCTAATATGTTCTTGAGATTTTCGGTACCAGTTTGGAAATAGTGATTAAAAAAATGGAATAAATGTAGGTTTTTTATTGGTTGTTCATCAATGTATAAAAGTTATTAAATTTCCACAGTAATAGCTTCAAATAAAAACATGAAATTCAAATATTTTAGATAAGCTATATTTTAATAGTAACTTTTTTCACTTGAGACTTCATTTGTCGGATTTTTTTAATTTTTTGGATGGAGCAGAAGAAGAATCTACTTCATGATCATGTTGTCGAACTTTAACATCAGGTTCTTGTGGTTCTAAAAGATTTACTATACGAGAATCACGTGGCATAGGTTGGCCGATCTGAAACTCCTTTTGAGCCTCCAGAAATTCTTCTTCATCTAGTTCAAATTGGAAGTGATAATTTGATGCATACGCCGAAACATGTTTGTGTTCACTACTAAATACTGGAGCAAGCAAACCATTGTTGTATCTTCCAATGATTGAACCCTGCTGTTCTATAAGAGGAATACCTCGCCTGACTGGATAATATTTACCATTTTCCTCGTAGAAAAGACCTTTTGGATCGTAATGAGTTTTTCTGTCAGCGGATTCTTCGAAATTTCTTCCAGACGTACTGGCTGAATCTATTGGTTCGTGGACCTGATTAAGCAATCTTTTCGGTGAACCTAATTATGTAAAAAAATAGAAATGGATGAGTTTTAATACTTAAAAAATATGGCTAGAACGAGTAAATAGTGATTCCGATATCATTTCAAATTCACATTATTATATTAGAATAGGGTCACCGTCATTGGAGAAGCTCGAAATAATCTTAAATTTCATATTTCAACTGCTCCAGTCAATATGGAATCAAGTTCGGGTAACTCCATATAAACAATCAAATTAGAGTTTCTCTGTATATAGAATCAGCGTGCAAGCTATAGAGCCAGAAACACTTGGCATGTTCTCAGTGGATGCTTAAAGTATGCACGCTACGAGTATATAGAGAGACACAATGCGGCTTTAAAAGTCTTATATTACGATCTCAGGCAATTCTATGGTGTTGATCTATTGCCTGTCTTGTTATACTCCTAAGGGGAACTCCAGTCCGTTTTAGAGAATGATCAGTGTAAGATCTACTGAAATTTCTCATTTTCCACCACTCAACGTATCAGCGCCACGAGGCCTGATATTGTCCTCCAAGATCTGAAAGACCAAGATCATTTACGTGATTGAATTCTCGGCACCAGTCGATGGTAATATCACGGAAACGGAGGAAGAACAACGGGCGAAATATCCAGCACTTCTTTTTGAGTTCAGCAGGCTGTACCAAGTCTACGAAGTCCATCCTGTAATTCTAGTGGCCGGCTGTCTTGGAGGTACGTAAGCTTCATTTCTTAGCCAACTCAGCAAAATTCCAGGTTGTCAGAGTCAGGCTCATTCCATCTCGAACCGGATGCAAAAGGCTATTCTTCTGGGATCACTTCATCTGGTCCAACAACACTGTTCCTCACAAGAATCTACAATGATTGGTAGCTCTAAAAAAGTATTAAAAGGTGAAACCTTCATCTCCAACTGCCCCGTCTGCCGCGTAGGGTGATCCGCGGCTAGAGACCTGACTCCAAGAAACTGTGTTGCACGATGTTATCTCACGTAAATTACCCGCTCTTGCTTACCTTCTAGGAGAGAAGGAGCAGAAGTGGATGACCTGCACGTTCCAGTTTCTTCGGGATTGGTTGCTTTAAGAAACCATGATAGCACCTTCCGGAGCCTACAACTTCTCATAATAATAAACAAGCAGATCATACTACTGCACGTGACACAGTATTAGAAATTTCTATAAAATAGTCAATATTGCACAGAATTCCAAAATATTTTATTGCGTGCTGGAGGATTGCCTACTTTGTTTATTTTAGCACTAAAAGAGAAAATGTCAAAATCGATAAAAATGGACTTATGAGGAGAAAAGCTCTAACCTAATTCTTCCATACGGACACACCTGAAATTGATTCCATATGGTAGTTAGAGTTCGTCGCACTACAGGGTATTTTTCATTCTTTTCAATTTATGATTTCCTAACGAAATTCTCTCAAATTTATAAACTTTACTGAATAAGTTATGTTTTGATAAAAGTACTTTACTGGAATATTATTGGAAAAAATTTTGTGATTCGGAGGAAATTGAGAAAATGCCTGGAACTTAAAATGGTCATATTTTCGCAAACACACTTATATTATTAGATATTATTGTATATTTACCACTAGAATTAACAAAAACTGCTAATGCAAGTAGCAGTGGCGCAGTAAGGATCATCATTTTCTCGTCTAAATACAGGTAATTCGTAACCAGTGTGACTTTAATGAATATTCTACCAATGTACGAGAGTCTTTATACATACTAGTTGCCACATCATTGGTTTTTGTACGAGACCGTGGTGCTATTTGACTTATCGTGCGTCAGAGATATAAGATGATATTAAGGAGTGAGCGAACAAAACATGATAAATCTATTTTTTGGGGAATGCATAAAGCATTCTTAGCAGTGCAATCAGTGCAACTTTAATGAATGTTCTATCAACCCACAAGAATTTTTACACATGGTAGTGAGACCTTGACGCTATTTGTTTTATCCTGAGTCAGCTCTAACTTGTCGCTAAAACGTAATCTGTGCTATTCCCAAAAGTTAATGTTTGCAACTTGACTAATCATGAAAATTACCATTTTTATTTGAATTTACACATTTTATTATTCCAAGCGTCACCGTTTTTAATTAGATCACAAAATTTACTAATTTTTACATTTGGCGCATTGATCAGTAATCTGACCCCACATATATGTAAAATTCTGTGTGCTATTCAGAATTGAACAGCGAACGACAAGAGAGAGAGAGAGAGAGAGAAATTATGATCCAGGGTCCTCTCCAGGGTCTCTCCTTTATATTCTTTAAGTTAATTCAAATATCGAGTCGCTATTAGATAATTATTATTAAACCTGACCCGGTAATTATATTATTACAACTGACCCGCTCATTACTATTTATTTCGTCCCAATAACGAAGAAAAAAATCGTATTGTCAGGTGAATGACAATTCAACCTAACACTTGACGATACTCGAAATGAGAAGGAAACAGTCTCAAAATGATGAATTTCCTCTAGATTCTTAAAATGAGCCTGCGAATGCTCATTTTTGTTGCAACTGAAAACTACACCGATTTTGGCGTACTTGTAAGAATCGGCGTTTTCCTCTGACTTTAAAACGATGGAATGAAAATGGAATTATTATTCATTTGAAAATATTCCAAAACATTAAACATTTCAAAATCAAATTTAAAAACAATTCTGAATCAAAAGGCTTGCAACTGTGCAATTTCAAAATTTTGATTCATAACGATGAAGTGTAAAAATGAAACGGTTTGAAATTAAAAAGTTCAAAATTGTGTTTCTCAAACTCGAAGTAGATCAAAATAGAAGTCACTGCATAATTTCGTTAATTTCGAATGGTTACAATTTTAGAGTTTTGAATATTTATGTTGAACGCTGCATTTTTAATTCTGCCCTATCATAAGTTTTAATTTTGCAATTAAAATTGAAATGGTTGAATTTTGAAAAGCATAATCAACAATTTAAAAAAATTTTATTTCGAAGCGATTTAAACTTACTTAAGATAATTAACAAGTAGGGTTTGAGTATAAACAAGTTTTATTATCACAATTATTGGCAATTAAAATGTTTATCAGTCACTTTTCAGATCAACAGTTTTAATGATATTCGAATTAGTTTAATTTTGAACGTTCCGCAGGAGAATTTTTTGCATTTTTTATTGTTTCACATTTAAAATTACTTTATCTGAAATAGGTAGAATAAGCGCTCTTTTCCTGCCCGCGGAGCGGCAGTAAAATAGCACCTTATTGTACCTCGGTGAGGGGCACGTAAAGTGATAGCAAGGAGGAAGAAGTAAAAAAAATTAAAAGTAAAAAGTGAGAAGAATTGTTTTTAAAGCTGCTTTCAACTACGAGGTGGATTTAATACTTCTAACGTCGCCCCACGCGCGCGTGTGTCTACGCGGTACAATCAAGCGCCATTTTACTTCCACTCCTTGGGCAGATAAATTCGCGCTTATTCTGCCTATTCCAGATGAAGAATCATATGCATTTTGTATGGTGAAAATGGCAATGAATTTATTTTGTGATCTAGAAACGTTCATGACTGCTAATGTTTAATTATTTCTTCAAATACAATAACTTATTTAAAATTTGGGAAGCTTTGACTTTAAAACATTCAATTTAGTTTTTAATTTAAAATTATGAAATTTTAATCGCTTCAAATTGAAAATTATTTATATTCGAAAGTTTTTTTTATTCTAATTTATTCTGCTTTTAAACGTTTTTAATTAGTAATAAAAAAGCTTCAATTCCTTCAAATGTAAACGTATTGAAATTGTCCTATTTTCGAAATTTTAATATGAAATAATTTAGTTTTTTCATTATTTTAATCAGAATGAATAGTTTTAATTTTTAATCAGAAATAATAGAATTTCAACTCCTTCCTCATGAAATCGTGCAAATAAAAATTTGTTTGGACAACAATTTTTTAAGTGTGAGAGCTTCTGATTGGAAATGGTTCAACTTGAAATACTTTCTACATATATACAATTATTCAATTTTAAACGCTTTTATTTATGAATTACGCAAGTCTAATTCCTCTCCATTCCATTCGAAGTATTGATCTTTTTCCAAATTTTACCTGATTTACAATTGTTGGACCTGGAACGTGTTCAAGAATTTCATTAATAAATCCTTCACGATTGCAAATTTTTTATGTTAAAAGCCTTGATCGTCCGTAAATTAAAAAAATTTATATTCAAATATTCTGCAGAATATCTGAATCTAAACCTCCTGAATAAATTCAAATCAATGAAAAACTAAGAAACTAATTTTTTGTCTGACTTAATTCTTAAAAAAGAGAAGACATTAAAAATTGAATGATTTTTTTTTCATTTGAATAAGTTCCAAAAAATTAAACATTGCAAACTCAACTTTTAAAAAACAAATTCGAATAGAAAGGCTTGAAATTGTGCAATTTCAAAGATTGTAATCATAGCGATCTTATTTAGTATTGTTTTAAATTTTTTATTTTCAATGTAAGGTGAATGTCTCAGTAATTGTAACGTTTCTAGTAATCGTGAAACTTAGTTTTAATTTCACTACATTGTTTAAAAAAATATTTAAAAAGTAAAATTTAATTATGAAACCCACTTATTTTTAGCATTTCATAATAGTAAATAGAAATGACATTCATTCAAATTGAATTAAAAGCAAGAAAAATGGCATCACGATTACTGGAACTAAGGTCACCATTACGGAGACGTTTACCTTAATACCTTAAAGTTGTCAGATTTTTAGTTGAAGATTTAAAAAAATTACTCATTAGAAATTGAAAAATATTTTATTTGAGGATTTCAAAGATGAATAATGATTCTAAATGAAGTTTAAAAATTAAACGATTTGAAATAAAAAGTTAAAAAAATTTATTGGTTAAAATAAAAATAGATAAAAATAGGATTCTCTTAAATTGATATCTTAGTCATTTAATAACAGAGTCGCAATAAGAATGATAATTTTCTCATCTGCTCACGAAATTTGAATCAGTGAGAAATGGGTCACTAAATCAAATCAGTAAAAATTTCAATGAATATTCCATTATTCTGCCAGATTATTTATACTTACTAGTCCCTATTTCATTCGTATTTCGAAATTATGTTACATATAAATATGTAAAATAAATTGAAATTATCAACGTCATATTTCAATCTTCACAAAGAAAAATAATATTTCTAAATATACTTTCTAAAAGCATGATTCACAAAGAAAAATAATATTACTAAATATATTTTCTAAAAGCATGAAAAACTACGATTTTTAAACAATTTTATTCAATAATGTACTTTCCAATTACATTCTCAACAATTATGATGAAAGGTATTAGGTTTGTGTGTATTCGGATCTATCCAGTTTTCGTTAATTCTCAACGTTTTGAGACCGCCTTAGTGAAAAAAAGGTTTTTACGAACATGTATGTCTGTCTGTATTCTGACGATGCGATAACTTTTGAAGACATTGTTTAATAAAAATTGCCCTTAGTATACTATATTGTGGTATACAAAGAGGTCAAGTTCGTTAGCCAGCCTTCGACTGTCAATGTTGATGGTTTTAGCCATCAATTGAAAAATTCAATGTGCACTCAAAACCATACCAGATACGATAAATAACCTGGAAACAAAATGATTACTTTCAGGAAGTGCTACACAATGATTTTTAACTATTTTTTGATAGGGATAATGGTTTTTGGTTTAGACGTGGAAAATGCCACAAGGAAATCAGATTCTCGCCTTAAAACGTACTACAAAACTGCCATTAGCCATTTTTTATGTCAACCATTCTTTTACCGTGAAATTTTTTTTTTTTTTACCTCCTCATCATTTATGATGTCCCCTACTGGAAAAGTAATAAATATGATTATACTTAATTTAGAGCATCAAGTTTCTCGAACTGCGTTTCAAAACTTAGTGTTTTTGAGATTTTCGGTTAAGGTTTGGAAATAGTAATGGAAAAAATTGAATAAATGTAGGTTTTTTATTGGGTTTATCAGCAATTTATTAAAGTTATTAAGTTTCCACTGTAATAGCTTTAAATAGAAATATCAAATTCGAATATTTTAGATAAGATATATTTTAATAGTAATTATTTTCACATGAAACTTCGTTTGCCGGATTTTTTGCATTGTTTGGATGGAGCAGAAGATTGAGAATTTACTTCACGATCATGTGGTAGAAGTTTTACTTCAGGTTCCTGTGGTGCTAAAAGATTTACTATACGAGAATCCCGTGGCATAGGTTGACCGATCTGAAACTGTTTCTGAGCATCCAGAAAGGCTTCTTCTGTTAGTTCAACTTGTAAGTTATAATCTGATGCAGACGCCAAAACACATTTGCGTTCACTGTTGAATACTGGAGCAAGCAAACCATTCTTGTATCTTCCAATGATTGAACCCTGCTGTTCTATAAGAGGAATACCTCGCCTGACTGAATAATATTTACCATTTTCCTGGTAGAAAAGACCTTTTGGGCCGTAATGAATTTGTATCTTAGAGGATTCTTCGAAGTTTCTCCCAGACGTACTGGGTGGACCTTTCGGGTTGTATACCTGATTGGACAATCTTTCCGGTGAACCTTATTACGTAAAAAAATAGAGATGTATGAGAAAAACTCTAACCTAATTCGTTCATACGGACAAACCTGAAGTTGATTCCATATTGTAGTTCGAGTTTGTCGCACTACAGGGCATTTTTCATTCTTTTCATTTTATAATTTCTAAACAAAATTCTTCCAAATTTTTAAACTTTACTAAATAAATTATGTTTTGATAAACGTACTTTACTGGAATATTATTAGACAAAAAATTTGTGATTCGAAGGAAATTCAGAAAATGCCTCGAACTTAAAATGGTCATATTTTCGCAAATACACTTATATTATTAGATATTATTGTATATTTACCACTCGAATTAACAATAACTGCTAATGCAATGATCAGAGACGCAGTAACGATCACAATTTTCTCTTCTAAATAAAAGTAATTCGTAACCAGTGTAACTTTAATGAATATTCTACCAATGTAGGAGAATCTTTATACATAACAGTTGCCACCTCATTCGTCTTTCTAAATTATTTGAATTTCATAATTCTGAGTCCTTGGCGCTATTTGACTTATCATGCGTCAGAGATGGAAGATGGTATTGAGGAGTGAGCGAACAAAACAGGATAAATCCATTTTTTGGAAAAAATAAGTTGCGGACTTTTTTGGTATTTTCAGGGCCCGAGAAATATGATTATTGACCATAGATTCACAAGAAAAATTATATTTCATCAAAATCTCGCTTTAAACATTTGGTACCCCGAATCGATATATAGGCTTTACTTTGACGCTCTTCGCGCTGTCATTTGGAGGGGCTAAGTTTTTAAATTAGAGACTATTTCAATGTAATTTTTTCCCCTAAATGTGTTCTCTTATGGGCACAAATTTCAAATTCTTCCACTTGGAGCATCAAAATAGGGGCTTAGTTTTTGCTTTCACTTTACCGCTCCACATTCTAGCTTCCTGAAAGAAACTACGCAACTCGCGGCGGCAGATAGAAAATACGTATCTAGCGCACTCTATACTAAGTATATATAAATTTATATATACTTAGTATAGAGTGAAAATTTATTAAAATACAAATTTTTATCAGAAAAAAATACAAAAAAAATACAGATTCCTATTATAGTATAGAGTGAGCCAGATACGTATTTTCTATCTGTCGCCGCGAGTTGCGTAGTTTCTTTTAGGATCCATCGATTTGCGTAATATTTTAAGTTATTTTGCATAATAATTCAACAAAAAGTTCTTATTAAAAGTTCAAAACAACCTGTATTATTAATTGAATGAATGAATGAAGATACAAAGTAATTTTGGTTTTTTCACTCGTCAACAAATCCTACGTTTTATGCAACTTGAAATGAAAATTGATATGTGTTGTTGAATGAAGATGCAAAATGTTATGGAATTATTGATAATAATTGAATAACGCATTTTTTCCTATCATCCAGCTACCAGGTCAGGGCAAACTTGTTTCCTCTTGGACCCATTTCGGTATTATTACTTTATTATTTATCACTTAAAACAACTTATAAGGACGCTCTCACAAACTGTGGCGATGGAGGTGGTCGGAAACAACAAAGTATCCGTTATGAGGGCGCAGGCGTCGAGGCAACGACGCGACATTTGCGCGTGAAAATTTAAGAGCGTTAAAAGAGAACTTACAAATTCTACGGGGATCATGGAGGTTTAAGGGAGACGTTAGTAAAACTGAAGAACATAGAGGCTAGATCTTTCATGTAGGGGCTGAAACTTATGTAGAAACAAAATAGAACGAAAATATCGTTAGAAGTGGCTAAGTAGAAGCTAGTAGAATAAGCAGCCGCAAAGTAGAGGCAATACTTCCACTTGGAGGGCCAAAACAGGGCCTATATTTCGACTTGGGAACCTTCAAAATATTGGATAACCAGTAAGATGGTTTCCTATGTTTGATAAATTGAGAAAAATATATATTTACCTTTAACATATATATGTTACAGGTTAACATATTTAATATTGAACCATATGACTGCCATCTAGTCAATAATGGTTAGTTTCTGTGGATAGTAAATATATACAGCGTAGAGCATTCTTACCATTACAACAATGCAACTTTAATGAATATTCTACCAACCCACAAGAATTTTTATACATGGTAGTCCATATCTTATTTGTCTTATCAAGTTATTTGTAATGCATTAATCTGAGACCTTGACGCTTTTTTATCGTGACTAAGCTCTAGCTTGTCGCTATAACGTAATCTGTGCTATTCACAGAAGTTAATTTTTGCAACTTGGCTAATCAATTTTACCATTTAAAATAATAACTTATGCTACACGCATTCGCGATTTTGCAACCTATATATTAATTTTGAAAATTACCATTTTTATTTGCAATTTACACATTTTAATATTCTAAAAGTCACCATTTTTAATTAGATCACAAAATTTACCAATTGTCAGATTTGACACATTGGTCAGTAAACGGACCCCACATATCAAAAATTCTGTGTGCCATTCAGAATTGAACAATGAAGGGCAAGAGAGAGAGAGAGAGAGAGAGAG
>CAKNWU010051525.1:0-10896 GCA_932072015.1 Andricus quercustozae
AAAACTTTGGAAGTTTTTTGCATTTTCGAGAAAAAATATCTCTTAGGGAGAAAAACCAAAACAATCTGGGATTTGTAGGACTGTAAATACGTTATATTGGTGGAGGTGATGTAAGAGATTTAAAAGTTCTACAATATCCTTCTATCATTGTGTAAATAAAGTTGAAACTGTTATACACTCGCGTTCTGTTCTAAACTTTCATAATTATAGGTTTCTAGTTAATTCGAATACAAAAATTAGATGTAATTTAGAAGTATTTGACAAACTCTGATTTCACAGTTTATATTGATAATTAAGTATAACTTAGATCCAAAAAAGATATTCGCATTTTTTTACCTGGCGGTGATTCACTTCCGCGAATCATTGACAGGCTGCAACGGACTTAACGAAATAAAATGGAATAATTAAATTAAGCTTTTACTCTTTTTATAGTTAAAGTTATACGAGTACTGCAATTTACATGCGGCAAAGTGCCACATAGGAGCCGAGTGTCACACACTATTTTGTATCACACAAGTCGATCATAAGTGCAAACAGGTTTTATAGAGTCCTAATCTAAAAACCCAACGGGGAATCCAATCTAATTCAATCCAATCTAACCCAACCCAACCCAAACCAACTCAATCCAATCCAAACCAATAAAATGCAATGCAATGCAATCCAATCCAATTCAATGCAATTCCCGAGACGAAGGACAAGTTACACACTTTTTTATCACACCAGTTAGCGCAAGTGCGTCTACATGCCAAGTTGGGGTCACGGCACTCATCGTACCATAAAGTACAGATATAAGTGCCCGTCAGCCAATAAGATCATAATGTCAGTCAATTTAAAGTACGCTGTACCCTAAGTAAAAATATTACGGCCTAGGTTAAGAAGTGCTATTTTAGATATTGTTCACAGTACCTAAAATCGTACTTATGATCGCAGTGTGATAAAAATACATTTTTAGCATTACAAATTAATAAATCTTCGTTGTCTTTTTACAGAAATATCATCAGGCGGGTCGCCCAAAACAAGAGACTTTCTGAAATTTTTTGACAGGAATAGTCGATATTCGAATTATGAAGGTAACCCTAGCCCAACAAAAATTGATAACACAAATGTTAATTATAAATAGGGGTGTGCAAAATGGATGCAGACACTTCGACACTTGCTCGCAGATCCGCAATCAGCACGACAAACGGCATTCAGTTCGCACCAACCCGCAAAAACTGCACGAGTAAAACCTAGTTCCCAATGTTTTAAAGAAAAAGTTTCCAAAAAGTATACCATACCGGGATTTTACTTTTTTAGCACCTTTTTTGTAAGCTCTTAATCATTTGAAGCATGCCGTTCCAAAAGATATTTCTGTAAAATAAAAAAGAGAATCATAACTACTTTGGCAAGCGCCTCCAAATAATTTCTCTCCTGCAGATTGGACCCTTACGAAGAAAATTATAGGAAAATCAGTATAAGCTTACAATGATATTCTTATAATGAATTTCCTATAATTTTTTTGTAACCACAGAAAATTCATTACAGAAAATAATTATTGTATAGAAAACTATCACAGTATAATCAGAATTGATATACATTATAGACAAATATTGAATGAGTTAATGTAAAAAATAAACAAACTATAAAGGAACGGTTTATTTCAGACCACTAATAATTCTGCAGAAATAAACTTAATATTGCTTTTGGATTTTTCTGGAATCGTCGATTTCTTTGCTTGAATGTTTAAGGGGTGTTAAAAAAACCCATAAACTAAATTCAACTACTTTTCGTAGGCTACATGCTTCTAGAGTCATTCAAAACCACGAAAAAGCAAATCCCCTTATTTTCTTATTATTTCACCACTGATGTAGAAACAGCGAAATATAACATAGTATGTTTTATTTATATTGCGATTTTACATGTCAAGAGCTTCAGTTTGAATCGTCCCGTCTGAAAACCCCATTTTTCTTATTTCAAACAACTTATATGAAAAAAGAATATAACTAAAAAGCCAAATTTCTAATTTTCTTTATTTTTTGGCGGATCGTCGTTAGAAAGGTGTTCCACTGGGTGGTTATAGTTCTGAAAATGAAATTTTTTAATTTTGAAAAAATACAATTTTAACCCTAAAAATCCTTCTATCTGCAAAAAGTATTTGCTTTTTAGTTGAGGAATATTGAATTTTGAAGCAAACCAAAAATACATATCTTTTACAGTTTAAATATTCCTATATCACTTTAAAATGTATTTTCACTTATTATTTTATATCAAGCCTTATTTCCAGCTATTGAAAATGCAATGATACTTAAACGAAGAAAGATTTTATTTTCTGAGAAAATACAGATCACTTCTAGCAAAGAGATAAAACATTTTTAAGTCAAGAAGGAAAAAAAATTACTAAATAGTTGAATTTTTAACTGAAAAAGATCCATTTTGAACATAAGAATTAAACTTTTAACGAAGAAATGTAAATTTGAAACCAAAAAAGGAATAGCTGAATTTTCAGTAAAAAAATTGACTTTGAACCGAAAAAAGAACATTTTCATCACTTTTTAATCACCTAGATGCCAATAGTGCTTTTTATTTCAATTCGGAAGTTAGTGACAGTTGGGGCCGAGTTGAAAAAAGTCGATTCTTTTGGGTGATTTAGGAATAAAATGTGAAACAATAAAATATGTATATTTTCAAACTTGATTTTTATGTGATCTTTTGTATCTATAAGTGCAAGTTTAACAAAGGATAATCGAAGAGAACTCAAAAAATAGGAAATAAGAAGATTTGAATACTTTAGGACAAAAATATTTGGTGAGAGTGCATACGGTAAACAAGTTAGTATTTCTATGAAAAACGTCAGATAGTCGCATATTGATAAAGTTAGGTTAAATTGAGGTAATAAACATATAATAATGCATTTATACATTATGCATAATTCCTGTTATGGAAATTTAAATTTAACTAATTAAATTTCTATTTCCTGAACTTTAGAAGTGCTTTCGAGTCAGAAATAAGAAAGAAATTACATTTTTGAGCGATCGATTTCGTGCACCTGTTACTTTTCAAAAAGACATTTGAGTTTCGATTCTCCTGATGTTTCCTGCAAAATAATTATTCTTACATTAGATGCATTTATTTTCTAACAACTTTTTTTCACAAATTCTTTTCAAAGTATTTTAAAAATAATTAATTAATTTTTGTAGTGGGATTCTACCATTTGAAGGACCGTCACTTGTCAGGAAGGTTAATTATTTTTCGCAAATACACACTTAAAAATAATTGTAATGAAAGGGTCTGTATATGGTGCTAATTTAGCTTTGATACTTGCGGGGGCAATTTTTACAAAAATTTTGTATATGGCAAAAAATTACAATGTACGTGTGGACAGTCATGACTTGATTATGACTGCTCCATTGCCACTCGAAAATTGCTATTAAGTAGAATACATGACACTAAAAATTAAAATAAAAAAAAATAAAATTATTTAAATGCATTAAAAAATGAAAATTAATCTGAATTCACTTAAAATGCATTTAGTAATTCATTCTTGCGAATCGGTTCATTTGGATGCGCTACGCTGATCAAATGAACTATCCAAAATCTGTTTAAAAGCGTTGTATATCATTTTGAACCAATTTAGGGATGAAATTGATCAACTGTCATTTACTGTTATGCTTTGTGCACTTACAAGGGAGGTTAGGTTGGTGTCCAGCGCCGATTTTTTTGTTACTTTGCAGGTGAAAAGAGGATCCGAGACTATGAAAAAAAAAAATTTGGACAAACGTTCACATTTAGGGGTTGAAATCACCCCTTATACATTGTTGAGTGTTTTAGTGTTTCAAGAGGTAACATTGTTTTTTTGTTTATTGTTTTTACACAACATTTTTCTAATTGATGCTGTATTACAATATTAGCGTGAGTTGTAAAAACACTTAACCTCTAGAGTATCATCATTTAGAAAATCTACCCCTAGAATGCTTCGCCATATGACATATATTTATTTTAAGATTTTGGACTTTGTTGCTGCAAACATCTTGTTTTAATATATAGTATATTTATTAATATAACATTTCTGTAAGTAAAGGATTAAAATATTTGGTTTGGACAATCAATAATAATATAACTGATTTTCGTTAACGATGGCACTTGTTCTTATATTTATAATCCCTTGTTATGTAAAACCTACCCCTAAAAAACTTTTTATGTTTTGTTTAGCAGGCAATTTTAATGATGATACATATAACAGAACTGTTTAAAGAATTTTTATTTAGGTTTAGGCATGTACATATTTTCGTTAAAAAATTGCACACACATACACTTCCCCTTGCACATATTGTTTTTACATAACAAGGGTTTATTAATATAAGAACAAGTGCCATCGTTAACAAAAAATCAGTTATATTATTATTCATTGCCCAAACTAAATATTTTAATCCTTTACTCACAGAAATGTCATATTAATAAATATATTACTTATTCATTGATAATATTATAGGGGTGGATAACACGTAATTTAGGGGTTATTTAGAATAACACTAATGATTCTTAATAGAATTTAATATCAAAACAAGATGTTTGCAGCAACAAAGTCCAAAATCTTAAAATACATATATGTCATATGGCGAAGCATTCTAGGGGTAGAGTTTCTAAATTATGATACTCTAGAGGGTAAGTGTTTTTACAACTCACGCTAATATTATAATACAGCATCAATTAGAACAATTTTGTGTAAAAACAATGAACAAAAAACAATGTTACCTCTCAAAACACTACACTGTAAAAAATAGTTGGTTGGGCCAACTGATAAAGTATTAGGGCCAACTACTTTAGTTTTTACAGTATATGCCGCTGCTATTTAATTGGTTGGAGCTACTACTTTTCTTCGCAAGATTGGTAGTAGTTGTCCTTACTACTTTACTTGTTGTCGCGACCACCTTCGATGGTACATACTATTTTCAGGTAGTAAGCCTTGCCACTTTAATTAGTAAATCTAACTATTAAATTAGTTAGTCTTACAAATTAGCTAGTTGATCAAACTACTTAAAGTAGTAATCCTCACTATTACAATTAGTAAGTTTTACTATTTAAAATAGTAGTCTTTACTATTAAAATTAGTGAGTTTCTCTATTTAAATTAGTAGTAAATGGTAATAGTAAATGAATGGCTCGTAGGTTATTGCGAAGTTAGTACTTCTCAATATTGAAATTATAGTAGATTTCATTACAATTTCTAATTAGTGAACACAAGAGCGTCCTCACGACTTCCTATAGAGACCAGGTCCTGATAAGACGTCACACAGTGATAAATATGGGAAACTATTCGAGCCACGCCGGCGAGAGAATTTTGATATATACTCGATATATATTCGTGATCAGTGCACCCGAAAACGTATTTTGTAAGGATCATTACCTTGATATTAGCAAACCATGATAAGCTACTAGGTTCAGAAAGTCGATACCGTGGGTAAAAATATATCCGAAAGTAAAATTTTCCGCTTTTTCAGAATCTGAGGTTAAAAAGATGATATCTCTCGAATAAACGAAGTTGACCTTCAAATGACCTTGATTCTGACATATAGGGGTCATAGGGCTCACGGATTCGTGATCAGCGCACCTTAAAACGTATATTTCCCCTGGTTCCGCTCCCGAAAATATTTTGAAGTCCTGCGTTACTTTCGAACTATTTCCACTGATGTTGAGGCAAGTCGTTTCATGGTTCATTAAAAAAAAATATATGGGTAGTTATAAAAATTCTTTCACCGGAAATATTACATATAACATTTTTTGGAGAAGAATAAAAAAAATTTCATTATTTGATTAAAATCGTCGTGTGGCTCGAATTGTTTCCTATATTTGTCACGGTGCGTCATGTCAAAATACACCCACATGTCCATTGGGATGGTAATGATAAACTACTATAATTTCAATGTTTAAAAGTACGGACTTACAATAGTAGTAAGGCTATTCAAAAATTTAGATCGATGCGACAGTCTTCACGGTCTTCACTAGTGTACAATACACAAAAAGGTTAGGATAAAAATGGCGACGATCGAGAACATGACGCGATATTTCGGTGCGAATGTTGGCAGCACTGCTCAGGTTTCAGTTCTGGCAATTTCGCCAAGAAGGAAAACTTGTAACGTTTACTACTTTCATTTCTTGGAAAATAAATTGGTGGTAAATGTGACGGCTTTATTTTTTGTGACTAAAATTACTATCGTTACTAATATAACCTACGTAGGATTACTAACGGCGACTTGTTGCCGCACTAAACTGGTTAGTTACTTTTACCATCGAAGTGGTTGTCGCAGCTAATACTATCTCTACTAATAAAGAGCTTCTTGTCACAACCAACCATTTTTTTCAGTGTAAAAGACTCAAAAATGTAGAAGGGGTGGTTTCAACCCCTAAATGTGAACGTTTGCCAAATTTTTTTTCATAGTCTGGGATCCTCTTTTCACCTGCAAAGTAACAAAAAAATCGGCGCCTGAAACCAACCTAACCCCCCTTGTCAGTACATGGAATTCATTTGGATACACTGTTTAGTCCTTGTAATTCATATGTTTAAATATTAATACTCATCCATTTTTATTTCGTCTTACAGAATTAAGTTCGACGTCGAGTGCAGGTCCCGCTTCCCCAGAACGAATAGTGCGCGAAAGAGAACGTTCGCCGAAGAGACAACCGGTTCCAGATGATATTAAACCTATTTCCGTAGCAGTAACTGACTGGGTGCCAGACAATGCTTGGTACGAAGACCGCTACGGCTTTCGCCAAATTCGCGAAGGTGATGGTGTCCGAATATTCGAACGAAATGGAATTGCCATTGGAAGAATCGACGGTGACTATATTGCTCCAATATTTACTAAAGATCACAAAATTCTCTTCGTAAATAAAGAAGATAATCGTCGGCTCTCTACTGATCAGATTCACAAAGTTGGGCGAATTGGCGTGGGTGCACTTTGGTACCCATGGCTACAAAGAGCACGAAAAGAATACGAGGAAAGACTGAGAAAAGCAGCTGAAGAAAGACGAAATCGAAAAAAATACAATAGCAGGGGTTGATTCCGCCCCTTGTGAAATAACTTGAAGTTGCAAATAGTTTATTCAAAATACTTGAATTTCACGTTTTTCTTTTAAATTATTTATGTGAAAACATAATGATTTCATCAGATTGAGAATAAAAAGAATGATGAACCTACCCTTATTCCATTTTTTTCTTCATTCCCAAATCTCAACCATAAGTCCCAAAAATAAAATAATAAACGTCAGATTCAAGGATAAAACTTCCAAAATATTAATTATACGGTCATTTAAATACGATAATAATCTAAAATCTTTTCTCTTCGCGGCACATGTGTAAAACATAACTGATGACGTATTTTGTAAATGGGGCATTGTTCCTCAAAATGTACTAATTCGAAAATCGGATATGTCCGATCAGGTTCAAACATATGCTAAGCGTTGTCCTACTGGACAGTAATTTCACAACAAAATATTTTCCTGTTTTGTCACATAGTAGCCGAGCTATAGAGGGTGACAGTTTGCATTTTTCGGTGGATCTCTGCTGCGCAAATATTTGCTGCCTTCATAAATAATTTTTAAAAATTTCGCGTAGGTTTTTTTAAAATACTTTTTCATGGCCTATCGAATAGTCATAAGCATTTTATGGAATATTAAATTTTTTACCTTCATTTATCAAAAAGAAAATAAAATCGCCTTTTTTAAGATGGGCACTTTTTTAATACGCAGAAATTTTATACATAGTTTATATATAGTGTGAAGTATTACATAAAATATTCATTTGTTTTATATAAAAAATGTATAAAACAAATGAATATTATATATAATACTTCACACTATGTATAAACTATATAGAATATTTCCGCCTGGGACTCTGGAAAGAAAGTTGAGGCTTTTGGAATAAAATACTTAAAATTAAACAGGGAATTTTTTCGTTAAGAAACTGTACGTCAAATGTATGTATCTTTCGTTGTTTGCGAGAAAAATTCCATAATTTGATTTTATGAACAAAAATTCTCCTGAGTACAAAAATGACTTAGTATATTATCTTACGGATATTATCCATAATTTCGTGGAAATTTTTTTTCCCTCAAATCAAAACTATCAGCTAATTTCCTCTAAAAGAGCCACATACTACATCGCTGAGTGCGACTTAAAGTGTAGAACCATCCTGATTCCAAATTGGATTTAATCCATATAAAAATCCCACTTATGCGATATTTAACATTTGTTTTATGATGGAAAAAATTATAAGGAATTTTTTTGTGCACTCTCTTTGACTGCAAATAAGCAGAAAAAAAACGAAAAAAATTCGTATTCAAAAAATCATTTTATGAAGATGAGGACTGAAATGAACCATTTGTTTAACTTTGCGCATTTGTCCATTTATTTACAAAAAAGGTCAGTTTACTTATTTCTTATGTGAGGCTTGGTAAAATGATTCAGCCATTTTTTGGATTTGCAAGTGCTATCTAAACTTCTTAAGCATACTTTTTTCATAATTATAAGAAAAGTGAAAACGAAATAAGATTAAGACATGCAAATAATAACAATTTTTAACACAAATAATTTTTTTCACTTTTTGAATGTAACAAATGTATATCCTAATGGGAAGCAGAAGATATTCTTTAATTTAAAAATATTTCGAGTTGTTTTCCTCTTGTCCAAAATAATGTTTCCACACTACTAGAATTTTTTAGTAAAAGATTTGTTCTTTTTTTCACTCCACGCCAATTTTCATATTAAAAAAATGTTTGTAACTGCAATACATAGAGATATAATAGTGTGATGAAAATATGTATCTTGATTGGTTATCATCACGTATAATTTAGTATAAATATTAAAGAATTTCGTCAAGTAACTTACAGTAACGTACGTTACTTTGCATTAAAGTTACCCAAAAATTGCAATGCGTTAACGTTATCGTTACTTTTTAAAATAAGTAATACATCACCGTTAACGTTACTTAAAAAAATGAAACAAAATTTAGTTACTCAAACTTTTGATGTTGATCGCTTTTGAACAGAAGTTTGAGTAGCACTAGTACCGTGAAGAAATTCAATTAAAAGCTAGTGTTTCATGCATATTGAACGCGGAAAGTATAAATTCTAAGAAATACTGGGTCAAGAAGTATAAAATGAGTTTTGCGATATTGATCCAAGAAAGGTGAAGAGAAAAAAAAATTGGCACGGAGTCTCGGAAGTGAATGCAGCCCTGTTTTGAAGCAGGGGTGTCCAACTATGGTTGTGAGCTGGTTCACTCAGGGTAGTATAGACATACGGCTTCCCCGTGCTGTCATTTGAATCAGGATTAGCTGCGAGTACTCTGAGGTATGGGTTAATACATATACACCTACACAATGTAGTTATACATAAATCTACGCATATATAAATATAATATACATACGTTTGTACTGACATATATATGGATGACTCTCTATATTAAGGTCTCTTTTCATATGAATAATTTTGTTGGCAAAAGTATTTTGAGATACGTGTTATTTTTTTATCAAAACTATTTATTGTTTCTAGAATAACCAATTTTGGAAGAATTTGAGCTTAAAATGATTTATTTCATGTTTTTTAAATTTAAATTTAGCGATCCGATTTCTATGGCGAATTACCAATTTGGAAATGGTCTCAATTTTATGAAAATGGGTATCCTAAGATTAATGGGGTGACACAATCTAATTATAGTAATAGAATTTCAAAATTCAAAATAGCTGTATAAATACATGAATTGAGAATATAAAACTATGTATTTTGAAGATTAAAACTTGAAACTTATTCAATTTTCAAGAAGTATAAATAAACGTTCTTAAATATTTTGAGACGAGTTTTTAGTTCTAAATATTCCAAATTGAAGAAGTCTCAAATACAAATAATCAAAATTACAAAAATTGTAATTGCGAAACTTAAAACATGCATTATTTGTCACTGTTGATGTGCAAAATTAAAAAATCTTTCATTTTTAAGATTAACATGACAAAGTTCTACAATTTTGAACATTTCAAATAAAAAATTCTTCAATTTTAACTACTTGCAATTTTAAATTCTCCAGTTTTGAAGATTTATTTTTGAGAATTTGATTTGAAATGCTTGTAATTTTATATGATGTAATTTTGAAAGTTTTTTAGAATATTTAGTTCAAGTTTGAAGAATTGTGATGGAAAATTCTTCAATTTTGAATCATTGCTATTGAAGGCTCTTCAATATTTATTTTGTATCATAGAAAACGATATAATTTGGCAATTTTTTTTTTTAAATAATTCAATTTAGAATCTATCATTCGAAATTGAAATTCATTTAATTTTAAAGATATATGCATAAAAATGGTTTAATATTGTTGAGAATTAAGAGTTTTTAGTTCTTAATCTTTTAATTTGAAGAAATTTCAAACGTAAATCATCAAAATTACAAAATTTAAAAATATTGAATCCTCAACAAAAACAAATTAATTTTCAATCAAAATAGAAGAATTTTCAACAAAGTATCAATATTTTCAAACAAACAGTTGAATTTCCAAATAATAAAGATAAATTTTAATCGAAAATGGCAAATTCAATTTTTCAGTCAAAACATTTAATTTAAACTTAAACATGCATGTTTTCAATAAAATAGTTCAATTTCCAACCAAAAAGGTGAATCTCCACGACAACAAAATTAATTTTTAACAAAGTAGTTGTTCAACTTTCAACCAAGTAGTTGAATTTTCAATCAAAAATATAAATTATTAACCAAATAGTTGAATTTTCAACCAAACAGTTAATATTTGAAATAAAAAAGATAAAATTCCAACTAAAAATGGTATATGGTTAAATTTTTAGTCAAAAATCCATTTGAAAGCAAAATTTTTCAACAAAATAGTTCAATTCTTAACTTAAATCATGGATCTATAACCA
>CAKNWU010051597.1:0-12349 GCA_932072015.1 Andricus quercustozae
TGAACTTTAACTCGTTATTGTAAATTGTTTTACCTTAAAAGTTTGTATACTACAATTATTCCAATTTGAAAGAGTCTCGATTTAATATAATCATCCCTTTTAAAGACTCCAAATGTAAAGCTAATATATTGCATAATTTGTTCATAAATTTCAACAAATTCTGGTAATCAAATTATATCTCCTGATTTTTCAAAATTCTAACAATGAGGTAAGGAATCATCAAAATAAAAGTGTGTCCCAATTGTTGACAATACGTTGGAACCCTTTCGGATTATTGAATGAAAACGTGGATTGGGTTTTTTTCTTTTTCTTGATTGTCAGTTATCAGGTCATTTAACTTGAAAAGAAAGTTAAGTAAATGTCAGTTGTCCTTAAAGATTCCTTTCCATCTCTATATTATTTGTTATTATTATTTATGTTGAATATCTTACGTAGTGCATTTTCCATGCAAAATAATAATTGAGTTATGACATCAGAGCCTGTTAAATATAAAACTTTGTTACGCGAAAGTAGACTTTCTTGAAAAGTTGACACTTTTCATTCTGAATCTGACAGTTAAAGAGCAGAATCAAATTTGAATCCTTTTGTCGATCGATTTGCCAACTGATGACGAAGTTAAGCGTAAAATGCGGACAAAGTCTGGCATGCACACCTAATTAAAATCAAAAGGCCTGCCAATCATAAAACGAATGGCTCATCTCGTGTTGCATATCGTGGAGTGAAGGGAAGATTTGCTCCTCCCGGCCCCTCTGCCTCCTACGAAGCTAGCCATAACTATCAACGAACTAATCCTAGTGCACTTGCAAATACACAGACACAACACGTAGTTAATAAACTGTAACAAAGAATCGGTAGAGTATATAAGCGTCATCGAGGATCATCTTCTCAGTTCGCTTTGGACTCTTCAGTCAAACAGCAATATGGATCACCTTCAGGTGGGTAAACCGTGAGACCAGAAAGTAACCCTTACTTTGCTAAAGCCCACTGGCATATCGGTTAAACATAGAAGTGACAAGTTTTGTTGACTCAATGGTTAGGGGAGTTTATCTGGTTAGTGGTTTCTCTCCACTTAGCGGTTGTTCAGTGCTGTATCGTGAAATGTGACTTTTGAACGTGACTTGCGGATGTGAGAAACCTCATATACGGAATAAAAATTTGACTGTCCTAAAGCATTTTTTGTTTGAATGATCAAATCCGGTTCGACGTGACGGCATTATGTAACCAAAAAAATCTCCTTAACAACGAATTCGCAAAATTTACATTGAAGATGTTCGAAATTGGTGTTTTATAACAAATGTTTCTTTGCGTGAGCAATTTGAATTGATTCACTACTAAGATAGCTTCGAACATTTATTTATCGCTATTTTCTGAAGCTCGAAATCAATTGTTTCTCAATTTTAAAAACAAAAATTACATAAAAAAAATAAAATAAAATAAGAGTACAATTTCTTATTTCAGTTATGTTTTGTCAATGAGTAAAGTAATCTGATGGTATCGATAGACAGCTTATATTTTTTTCCGTGTAGAGAAATAAAATCAGTGAAGAAGTGGTTAAATCAGGGCAAAGATTGCTTCAGGTTAGGGAACTCTGCAAAGTCAGGGAATATCAGGGAAAACCGCAAAGAGTCAGGGAATGTCAGGAAAAGTCGGAAAGTGTCAAGGAATTTTAGATAAACTGAAGTTGAAGTTTAGGGATTATCCACAAATTATGTAAGGACTTTTTCTGAAAATTTCACCACCCCATGCCTTCCCTTATGTAAAATACCGTAAGATTTTCTCTGAACTCCCACCCACAAAAAACATATTACTAAGATTTTATAAACTTAGGGAGTAAACACACATATAAATTCTGTTAATTGAATAAACATGAAACCTGATTGAAATTAGATTTAGAAAAGAAAATGTGTAATTAACCAGTACAGTCAAATGGGGTGATTTCGGACATTCGAGCATTCCTAAATTTATTGAATTGTTCTAAACCATTTAAATTACTTAAGGGCTTTTAACCAGATTCTAGAACGAGTTAAGGCTTTATTAAGGCTTTAACTGGTTCTAGATTTTTGTTAAAATGCCCTTAAATAAGTTAAGCTATCAATTTAGGAATTTCCGAATTTAGCCCAGATGTCAGAAATTACCCCATTTGACGGCCAGTCTTACAAACGTATAATTTTATCATTTATTTGATTAGAAATTTATCTTGTGGTTAAAAATTGTATTATTTGATTGAAGATTTTATTGTTTTATTGATAATTCAAAAAGTTTGTTTAAAACACGTTCTTTCTGTTCAAAAATTCAACAGTTTTGTTGAAAATTAATGTTTTGTTTTGTTTTAAAAATAAAACTATTTTGGTAAACAAAGACCGGACTATGTGACCCCAAAGGATTTTGGTGTCCTAAAAACGAATCCCTTCTCTAAATTTTTCCTATACGTCAGTTTTCTTTAGATATCCTAACCTAAAAGTGCAGAAATTGCTATTTTTAGCCATATTTGAGACAATATAACATGATCAGCAATTTTTTTCCTAAAAACTGCTAACGCCATTGTTTAGTACTCCTTTTATCTTCCATTTCCATTTTCGATCATCCCGCGCCGATTTTTTTCTCCGAGATATCGCACATTAACCATTTCAGTTTCACAATGAAAAACTAGCAAAAAAGGCGAAGAGAAATAGTAATGGTTAGTGTGTCATATTTCGGAGAAAAAAATCGGGTTGAGATGATTAAAGAATTTTAGTTGAAAATTGATCTTTTTTAGTTAAAAATTCATGTGTTTCATTGAAGATTCGTCGTTTTCGTAGAAAATTAATCTATGTGGATGAAAATTCATCTTTTGACTCAAAAATTGAACTATTTGGTGAAAAATTATGATTTTTGCTTTAAAATTTATCATTGTAATTGGAAATCCATTTCGTTGGTTAAAGATTTAACTATTTTGCTTAAAATTCATGTATTTTGTTAAAAATGTATCTTCTTTGATACAAATTAATCTTTTTGTTAAAAATTTTTCTTCCATGGTTGAAAATTAAAATATTTTGTTTGAAAATCGTTCTTTTTTTTGTTAAAAATTATTTTTTTTAACTGAAAATTACATATTTTACTGCTGGTTAAAAATTTATTATTTTTAGTTGGAAATTCATGTCTTTGTTAAGTTATGTTATGTTTTTGTTGGAATATGCCGTTGTCAAAGTAATTTTTCGTGCTAAATTCGAATATAACCTCCATTTTTTTGCTATAAATAGTACATTTTTTATGTTTTAAGCGCAAATATATATTTTTTAACCCTTGAATGGTATCGTCTGGTCACTCGTGCCTTGCTCAAACCTTCTCCCCTTGATAGCGTGGAGAGAAGGTGGGGACAGGCTCAGACTATACCCTAAATAATTGTACACTAGTAGCATTCCTTTTATTCATACGGAATCTCCATATTTTTTTTCTTAAAGTATCATTCTCAAGCTTTAATTTCCCGTTTGATTTAAAAAGAAATAAATTACATCCAAAGTTATGATTTTCTAAACAAAATAGTATATTCTTAACGTTTTCATTTATTTATTTGATTATATTGCTTAAAACAATGTTCAAATCAGCAATATAGTGATTGATCCTTATACTAGGATATTTGATGAGATTTCATGAATTTTGCTGAATTTTTTAGAGTACTTTACAGTACTTTTCAAAGCGCTAGACATGAGTAGCCGGGCGATACCGTTTAAATGGCCGAAAATGACGATACGGTTTAAGGGTTAAATTAACAAAAATTTCTCTGCGCTTATAGCAAATATATTTTTTGTTTTTAATGTGAAAACATCTAACCTTGGATTCTCTTGAACCCGGTTGAACTTAAATTTTTATTTACTGATTCCTTGTTTTAAAGAATACTAAAAAAGAACTACAAAAAATGACTCAATTTCGTTTCAATTTTACAGACTTTCAGCAGAAAAGCTTAGTGAAACTTTAGTTCAAATAATTACATTAATCCTTCAGTCAAATAAAATAACCTAAAGTATCGTAACTAATTTAATTAGTGACATTTAACTAATTATTAAAGGTTTTCACAGTAAATAAGTTCATTTCTAACTAAATGAATCAGTCACGTTAATAAGTAAAAATAATACTACATTTTAATCTCAAGAATTGTAGAATTACTATGTCAATTAACAGAATTTTGAAATTCAATACTTTCAACATTTCAGCATCAATTTCATTTTAAAATGAAACCTTTAATACTAAAAAAATTTATTGGAATTATTTGAAACTAAAACATAAACTAAATTATTTTTAACAAAACAATTCCAAATTTTCTTTTATCAAACTTTTAATTTGTAAACCTTCTGTATTGAATTTTTAATTTCAGAGCTTTAAATATGAGACAAACCGGAAGTATTTTAAGTTCTACACTTTGAAAGTGGAAACTTAAGCGTTGCAAAAATAAAGCCTTCAAAATTGAGCTGGTTAAATTTGAAGCCTTATAAAAAGAAAATTCCAGATTTAAGCACTCAAAACTGCATTATTGAAAAATTCTAAATGTTCCAAACTGTACATTTAAAGCACGAAACTTAAAAAAATTACAAGAGTTTTTCAAAGAGTTTAAAATCCAGCAATTTCAAATTCTAACCTAGCAATTTAATTAAAGTCGCTCAAAATGATATAATTTCGTGTTATATAAGAATTATTGAGAATTTCAAATATTCCTGGGTAAAAAATGAGCTTTCCTAATTTTCCATTCCAGTAGCTAACCTGAAGAATATATAAAAATAATATAAAAGTATCTGAGCAAAATGTCAAATTAGAGAAACGATTTAGTGGTCACATAGATATTATATTTCATGATTATATAATATAACTCCTTGACCAATAGTTATTGCTTATACATTTCAAAGAATGATCATTTTAAGTACATGAATAAAGTTTGCAGACACAAAATAATGAATTCAAATAAGCGTGTAAAAAACCTACGTTCTTTTCGTGGGGAGATTTTAATTTTACTGCAAGGGGATTAATAGTTTCAAAAAGATAGAGCATTGTATATCATGAAGTAGATAGGGGCGGCTTTGGTCAGCCAATCGGTTGGAAGTGATGTATTCGGCACACAAATTGATTAAAAGGGGTTCGTACTCGTGCTGGCAAAAGCTCCAGAATGTCATCCAATTACGATTTATGCACTCACCAAAAGTGTCAGAAATATTATCGTGACCCTAAATTCTTCAGTATTGAAATTCTTTTATCCACGACCAAGTAGCTGTTACGGTGGATAGCGTGACCGCTTGTCAATTTTACTTCTTGTGCTTCTTTATCAAATAAATATACATTTTTAATTATTGGCAGGTTCAATTCATTTTCTGTAGACTTTAGATTGATTTAATTAAATTCAACTTTACTTTTTCATTTGATACAATAGATATTTCTGAATGTTGTTCGTTGGCTTGAATAATTTGTCGACAAAGTTTTGAACAAGCTTTTTTATTTCATTGTTAGTTCACGAGCCTGGTTTTGGCGCTCTCATTTATCAGCAGTAGCGTATCCGGTGGACTTCTTCCGGACGGTGGAGCTGGAGGTTATCAGTACAACCGACCATCAGGTGGTGCAGGATTTGGTGGCGACAGGTCTGGAGGATTTGGTGGAAGGCCTTCAACGTCCTACGGAACACCAGGAGTAGGTGGCAGCGGCAGTTTTGGTGCACCAATTGGAGGCGCTGGATTTGGTGGTAGACCTTCTGGGTCATACGGAACCCCGGGTTTTAGTTCAGGAGCTGGAGGATACCAAGGAAGTGGTGGTTACCAAGGAGTTGGCGGATCCCAAGGAGGATATCAAGGAGAAGGGGGTTATCAAGGATACAACGGCGGTGACAATGGCAGAGTAAGTAGTAATTAATATATATATATATATATATAATCTTTCAATTCATTCATTCACTTTCTCCACATTGAAGCTCCTATGTTTCCACTACAGGTACAATTACTTTGTGAAATAATAACTTTTTACATTGACAGCCACAGATTCAAGTAACATGAAGTTCATGAAAATTTCCATTGTTATATATGGAAACATATGTTATTAT
The DNA here is from genome assembly GCA_932072015.1 of Andricus quercustozae. Taxonomy (NCBI): domain Eukaryota; kingdom Metazoa; phylum Arthropoda; class Insecta; order Hymenoptera; family Cynipidae; genus Andricus; species Andricus quercustozae. The sequence continues at coordinate 6,056 of CAKNWU010051597.1, forward strand.
TAATATGATTTATATTTTTTTACTAGAGCAGTGTTACCAAAGTTTGCATCCGCTCTTCCTTCAATTATGTACAAAAGTGACTCGTTTTTAATTAAATTTCTATTTATTCTGCTTTACGCGTCTTGAACGTGAAGGAGACAAACGATTTGATCTTCGATGATACTTTTGATATGTATCAATATTATTCACCTTGCAAATTGAAATTAATTAGAGACATACATTTTTTATTAAATTAAAATCATTAAAAATTAAACAAATGTTTTTGATAGCCTAGACACGAGACGTGAATAGAGCAATTTAAGCGTGACTCGCTCGGTTCTTGCCTCGTTGTGTAAATAGTAATTCAATTTTATCGTTTTAAGACAAAATCACTTGTAAATGTGTTATATTGTTGGAAAATTTCAAGAATGAATAATAATTATAAATAATTACAATTTCATTTTTTCTATTTAAAATTGCTTTTTATTCTGTATTTTTTGTTAGATCAATTCAATTTTGATGTTTTATAATAGAATATTTTAAATCTCAAACGGTAAAAATGACGGTGAATTTACTTTTCATTTAAGAAAGGTTTGCCTTATCAGTTTTAGTGTTAAATCACAATTTTATAATGTAATAACAATTTCATATTCTAGAATTCCAGAAGCTTTTGAATTTGAAACACTTAATTTATCTTGAAATATCAAATTGTCCAATTTTAATCGCTTTGAACTGAAAATCATTTAAATTAAAAAGTTTTCAATTTTGAATTCTTTTAATCATAATACAATTTCAATATCTATATGACTTTTAAATGATATATTTTTTGAAGTTCTTATCCGAAAATATTCCATTTTTAACGTTCTGAAATTGCCCTAGATTCAAAATTTCAATCTTAAATCATTCAATTTCGAGATTCTTTAGTCCAAAATAAAATCTTTAATTTTTGAACGTTTTGAATTAGAAATGATAAAATTTTAGCTCCTTTCTAATGAACTGGTCCACTTTTCAAAATAGTAGTCCGAAAATTTTCAATTTCGAAAGCTTCTGATGTTAATTTTTTCAATTTCAAACACTTTCAATTTTAAATTATTTAATTATGAACGCTTTTATTTAAAAATAATACGAATTATTTCAAACATTGTTGGAACTTAATATTCAAAACATTTTTCAATTGTGGATTTTTCAATTCTTTATATTTTTAGTATCACGAAATAAAAAGGTCAGATCTTCATTTTCGGTAAGCTTCGCTAATATAATATTCTAGCATTTTCAATTAAATATGTTCATTTTTAAGAGATTATTCCCTGATCTTTATTTTCAATAATTTTTACTATTATACTTTTATAAGCCATTGAGACAAATTAAAAAATTAATTAAGAAATAACGAGGAACATTTTGAACGAAGGAAGTAGATTCGACTTCTCCTGTCTTGCTAGTTCTTACAACGTAAACGATCGATACTGTACTTGACAGAAATAAGAGAAGAAAACTTCAGAGAATCTGAAAGCAGGGAAAAAGTTGAGTTACGTCAAAATAGTCCACTTCACTTTTCTCGGCTTGCTTTATGAGAAAAGCTTTCCCTTAAACATTTAATTAAATTACTGCAACCCCTCATAATTAGTCTCTTCTCTTTCGAGAGAAATATATACCGAAAAATATATCGTTTTGCAAAATGAATTATATAGATATTTTTTCTTATTGAATTCTTGAATGGTAAAGAAAAAATTTAATAAAAATGTGTTCATTATTTTTAATGTATTGTAGATTATTAATTATTGTGCCTTAACAATATGTTTACTTGAATGTATGTAGCCTTTTCATAAAAATTGTTCACCCTCTTATCATAATGATTCTCTGGCTTTTAGGTCCTCGATTTTTCTTCAGATTTTAATTACTTCTTCCCCTTTGAATTAAATAAGGAAAGAATTAACGTCAAACAGAATCGAGTAAGGTTTTCCACCTTTGGAGTCTTCTTTGAGCTTCTGAAAGATATTCACGCTCGTCCGGTGATTACGGTCACAGGGGCCGACTAATTGCACATTCAGTAAAGATTAACAACTTCCGCGTCTGTTTCGAAGAGCACCGCCTCAATTTTATGACTCCTTCCTCCTCTAAATACTTGAAATAAGTAAATTATCCATATTGTATATTTGATCAATTTCCTCCGATCCCGTGCTCGGATTAGAAGATCAGAAAATCGAGGAAAACCCTAACCAATGTTAAATTTTAAAAAGCTGGAGCTTTATCATTCGAAAAAGCGTTACAGAATTTAGAAAATTATTATTATTATTGACCACACGTATTAATTTTCTAATTAAATAACATTAGGTATACGGTAATTAAGAATTTTTTTTAACAAATACACACTTCAGAGTAGTTTTATTCATTTACACAAAATGCTTACTACTTTTAATTGTGGAATACAACTTGCAAATTTTTATTTTACAATGAAGTCTATCGTAAACTGGGGCTAGGCGGCGCATGTGGGGAAAATTGACACACCCTAGATTCTGCATTTCTGTTTGCGATATTTTCTTCTTTTAAGAAAACAAATATAGAGACTTGCAACTAACAATTCTAAAGCTTCAATTGAAACCTACAGAAGAAGCAATATCGCGGTTATAATACAGAATTAAGGGTGCGCTGCTTTCCCCCACAAATGCGCCGCTTAGCCCCTATTTATGGTATATAAAATGATCCAATCCATTTAAAATAAGGCAGTTCTGCACTTCAAATCACGGAATCTCTCGAGGACGAAATACGTTGTTTTTTTAGAAGAAATTAGACGACACATATTATCCGTATTTCCGAAAAACGAATTTTCTACGAGATTGTGGATATTTGAATGTTGTGCTTTGTTTTTTAAGGAAACCAAAATTTCTCTCTAAACCTCTATAATTCCTAATGTAATTGAGCTATTTAAGATTTCTGGAAAACTTTACAATATGGCACTGATTAGTATCACAGAATTTTTCGTACATCTGACCAATTTTAAACGTTGAAGTTTGAAATATTTTTTTTTTCCTAATCTTGAATGGTTATGATTTCAATTTTTTTATTTTGATCGCATTAATTGACAATAGCTAAAATTTTTCAGTTTTCAAATAAAGATAAAATTTATGCTTTATTCCGTTAATACACTTTTTTTAAATAGCTAGCTACTAAAAATGTATACTCAAAACTCTATAGTTTAATGTTAAAATAGTTTAATTATGAATGCTTTCTATTTCATTTAAATAATTTAACTCTCAATTATAAATACTTTACAAGCAAATGCTTACATTTTTTAAACCCGTACACCTTGAAATTTTTTGGACAACTTTTTGAATTTATTTTGACTGTGGAATTTAAAGTAACTCGATCTTGAACACTGCAATTTTTATGGAATAATTCGAATCTAAAATCTACATTTTTTTGATAATTATCACTATTATATCAATCAACTTACGAAATTATTTTAATTTAAACATAAGTTCTATTATTATAGAACCTACCTGTGGATCAGATAGTGCGACGAAATAGGACATTGGGATCTAGAATGTTCCAGAGGCTACATTTCTATGCCGAATTAACTTTGTTGTTTTAAATTAAAGCTAATTAAATTCTGTAGATCCTTGACAAACCGATTTTTGAAAATAAGGTTTTTAAAAATGGTCATTTAAGTTGCAAATTGCCAAAAACCCGTACTTCTTTATTGCTTTGCTTCATTCATTGATATTTTCTCAAAAATGTATAGAATTATTGAATTTACATTCGTTTAATATATTTTATTATCGTGGATGAAGGTTATTTACTCTCTTAATTCTTATAAACAAATTTATAAACAAAGTTAATTTTTGTTGTATTTGCATGCCTGGAAACATGTTTAAACTCGATTTTTACGTGGAATCATGTAAAATCAATGTCTTATCACAACTAAACACTAGAAGATTCCATTTTTTATTGTTATAAACAATTATCATAAACAAATGCATTAAGTAGGTGCTGTTCTATATGGAAAATTCGGTTTTTCATCGCCATAGTTTATTTTACCCTAAAAGATAATATGTAAACTAGATATATTAAGACTTAATGACATTTATCATTTTTATATATATATAATAATGAGAAACAAATTCATTAAATTGGTGCTATTAGATTCATAAAATGTGTTTTTTTTAGCACAATCGTTTATTTTACCATCAAGAATAGTACTTTAACGAGATTTATTGACACTTATCAACATTTTTAATGGGCATAAACAATGATTAGAAACAAATTCATTAAATAAGCTCTATTAGACACACAAAATGCGTTTTTTAACTAAATCTTTTATTTTACCCTCATGAATAATATTTCAAGGGAATATATTTGCACTTTGGAACTTTTTGAACCGTAATTTCCTATTTCGCCGCACTGTGGGACGGTTGGAAAAATATTTCGCTGTTCGGGTTTACGTTCGAATTCGGCGCTGTTCGACCCAATTACTGCGTACGAAAGCCTACGACTTTGCAGTACTTCGTTGCTATAGGAATTAATGCCAAAGGAAATCTTCGAAAAAAATTCTTCCTGTGAGTAGAGTCAAAGCAGTAAATTCCTCACAGGCCTCCTAGGTCTCGAATTGGCTGTAACTGCACGCGAGTGAAACGCGAGAATGCGCTTTGCGGTGGTTGAACCCTAACCTCAAAGCGCATTCCCTTTGAGAAAAAAATACTTTGAATTCAAAGTTCTAAATTCCAGATTCACACAAAAGCGCAACCAGGCTTTCTACTGCATAATAGTGAATGTATATAATCATATTTTTTATCGCGGTGCAAATGAGTCCAGAGACCGGCTGCCCCGCCTACTACCATTATTGCACTTTGTAGATTTATTTTTTCATCGCATAATAAATTCTCTTCAACTTTTGCTGAAGAGAACAACCGCAAACTTAATTCTTACAAAGAAAATTCTGTAAAAAGGTTACAATTATAATTATAATTATGAAAGTTCATCTTCAATAAAGTAACAAATTGTCAAAAACTATAGAAAAGAAGCTCTATCCCTTTTTATATCTGTTAAATTAGATATAAAGTAAAGACGACAGGTTTTTATTCCATAAAAGTTAATTGTGAAGAAAATTGCAGTAGTAAATTTATAAATTATAGAAAATAGTGTAAGTGATTTCTGCTACTGCAATCATTTCGCAATCATCTTGCAATACAATTTTTTGAGTTATATAATTTTCAAAATTTCTACCTTCTCAATTTGAAACTTAAAACTATTTGAATGAAAAACTTTAAACGCTTTAACTTAATTTGATATTTTAAAGATTTTGTAATTCTTCAATTCAGAACTTTTCACAATTTCGCAATTTTAAGTTTTATAGAAATTTTATAACTTTTTATACTTCCAAATACAAATTTGATATTTTTTAGGATTGCAAAAAGAAATCTGGTCAAAGCTGTAAAAATGTGATATTTTTTATTGTCGAACCCTCGATTGTGGAGCAAGAAAATATATGTTAGTGTTACATTATTCCGAGAATAAAAACCTCTTAAAAGCTGATAAAATACACCCTATGTAGAACGATGCCCTCCCGTCCAAGTATAGCCCAGCCAAGCGCCGCTTAACTTAGTTTATCGACAGTCAAGCATTGGACAAATACATGTAACCAAGCGGACACTCCTAACTTAAAATTGTGTATTATTAACGTAATTTATTTGATAATTATTATAAATCGTTTACATTATCATGATTCGATTAAAGAAATTGTCCAGGTTTTACGATTGCCGATCAACTGCTCTGAACACCAAGCTACGTACGCTTTGCTTGATAAAGTTTCTAATTTAAGATTCTTTAATTTTCTTTGTTTTCGCAGAAATTGTTCTTGTAAAATTTTTGGATTTTGTACGCATCACTTCAAAAGCTATAAAATTTTGAGTGCCCAAATTTTTATTTTCACAGTTTATATGTACCTATTAGATTACAAATTTCTGAACTTAGAATGCTTAAATTTGAAATTATCCACTTTTTTATAGTACCTATTAATTCAAGTTGAAACTGTACGGAATGGAACGTTTTACTTTGAAATCTTCCTGATTGACACGATTACAATGATAAACTTTAAAGATTTTCTTCATTTTAATACATATTAGGTTCATTTCCAATTTTTTATTATTCAAATTTTAAATTATTTTAATTTAAACATGTTTTCTATTATAATAGATTTAAAATGTATATCAAAAATGTCTTCAAGATATGAATTTAATTAATTTTGACGTTTTAAAACTTTAGATTGGAAACTTTTAAGCTCCACAATAGGTTCATCCCCCTAGACTTTTGAATTTTTGA
>CAKNWU010051632.1:0-10551 GCA_932072015.1 Andricus quercustozae
TTTTAATTTCGGGAATATCCAGAAGTCAGATGGAGCCAAATCAGGCTAATAGGGTGGTTGCGGAACGATATGAGTCGACTCTTTGACCAAATAGTCTCGAATAACCAATGCAGGGTGAGAAGGTGCCTAATCGTGATGCAAAAATCAAGAGTTTTCTTCTCATAATTCTGGCCGCTTCTTGCGAATAGCTTCACGCAAACGAAGCACAACCATCAAATAATAATAATATTATTGTTATTTTTACTTATTATAATACTATTTTTTGATCACAGTACTAAAAGCGAAGACGAATTTCCACGAGGCCATTTTTTACGTATCTTAGAGTACAAGCACTCGTGTCTTGTTCAAGAATAACTGATTTATAAATTGTTGGAACTCTTTCGCTCATTAGATATTAATTAGAAAATTTGAGGAAATTACAATCTTTTATACAATCTATTATCAAATATGCTTCTCAGCCTGTTCAATAGTGGTTATTTGACTAGACTTTACCATGAAATAGTCAATATCATGAAATATTTAAAAACATAATATACATTTCGTGAGACGATTAAGCAAGTCGACGGAAGAAGTTCTAGATGTTTACTAAGAAGAGGTTCGATTGCACAATTTAATGGAAGATGCGAACACTGGCCTTTGCTCGTCTATGCATTGAAAAAAATATTTAGCTTGACCATCCAAAATGTTGTTGCTCCTTGTAAAAGAAAATTTTGTTCTTGGATCTTTTTCTTGGTCCAACAAAACTGGTTTATTGGCTGAAGGAAATTCTTTTGTTAGCACAATAAAATTTTTTGTTGACTCAAAAAAAATCTTTGGTTAGACTGACCATATTTTTCTGTAGAATTAAACAGATTATATTTTATATTAAAAAATATATGTATATTAAATCAGGGTGACACTCAATATTATCAAAGATATCTGTCATAGTTGACCCTCCAGATATTCTGTTTTTATCTGCTTTAATGTTTATCAGATTTTCTCACTGTTATTTGTCCTGATGGTAAAAGATTAGTTTTGTAGCTGGTGACGTATTCCAATTACAATTTGCCTTATTTTAAGTTAAAAAAATAGTATCAGGCAAATCCTTCATTCAATTTGAAGGAGCAAACAAAAAGAATTATTAAAAATCCAAGACATTTTTACTTCTTTTGAAGGTAATTTTACGTTAAATGGAAAAAAGAAAAAACCCTCTTGCAAGATGCCAAACTGCAAAAAAAATAAAAATTTTATTTTCATTCCACATTGATTTAAACTTGTCCATAAAGAAATTTGTAATTTATAATTATTAGTGTAACGAAGCTGCCGCACTGAAATACACTAAATTAATCTATTGATTATTATTTTCACAAGCTGCAGCTCCCTGTGGTTCATTGAAAAAAAAATTTGAATTGATACAGAACTAATTTGCAAGTTAGGTGATTTCAACGATGTACCACTGAATAAACAAATTATTTCAATTTTCTACTGATACATTTGTATTCTTCCGCTTTTTTGCTTAGCCTTGATTGACTTGAAAATAATAATACATTTTGAAGTGAATGATGGCTGAAGAATGAAGCGCTGCGTGCAGTATATAGATGAACCTCTAATAAAATAGTAAAACAAATCACAATTTCCTGTTACTAAAGTCTATTTTTAAAAAATCTGACTCATTCTTTAGTGATTTCGGTTACTCATCAATTAGTAAACTTTTTGTGTTGATTCTTTTTTATATTAAATTCTGTGCGTTTATTTTTATCGCAGATAAAGTAAGGTTAAATAGAATAAGTGTGTCAATAAGTTATATTTTTTATTGTAAAGTAGTGACTCCTGAATACGATATGCTGGCGGAGGTGACGTTGCGTAATTAGAAGTTTCACAGTACGGCCTTCTATCATTATTTCAATAAAGCTGAAAAGATGAGACTACCGCATTCTTTTATTTAACTTCTCTATGCGGAAATAAAATATTATTGAATCACGAAAATATTGTCACGTTTTCCATTTCTATAACCTTCTTTTAATCAATGTACAGTCCTGAATAAATTTGAATATTTTTACAAATAAATTAGAAATTTTCACTATCGAATTAGTATTTTCCTAATAATCCTTATAAGTATTCTTTTTCGATATTCAAGCTTCATGAGCGTAATTAAAAAGAAAACAATTTGAATTAATACAAAACTACTTTGTAACGTTTTTTATTTCAATTACGTATCATCGAATAAACAGATTTTATGAATTTTTGCTGGAAAATTTTTTATTTTAACGCTCTTCTGTTCATATATCATTTACTTGAAAAGATAAATATGTTTATAAGTAAATGACGGCTAAACTAAAATGCGTAGAAATAAAAACTTTCCAGTAGGATGAAATTCTTTTTTTTTTTTAATTCGTAAGTAGCATCTTAGATATACGATGTGACAGTGGAGATGACATTGATTCAGAAGTTTCACAATAGGGCCTTCTAGCATTGTTTCAATAAAGCCGAAAATGCTAGAAAATCGCGTTCTTTCATTAAATATATCCATCCTATCAGTTTTAGGCCTAACAGTATTAAATAAAAACTTTTCCAAATAGATAATATCAATTCTTTTTTTAATATCCTTACATTATGATTTAATTACTCAAAACATTTCGAATTTTCAAATTTGTGTTTTAGAATTTTGAAACATTTAGAGTTGATTTCGGGTGGGTTTTATATGCGCCAGAGGGACAAAACTTTATCAAATAGTTTTTGGCATGAGATGCTGCCATTATCAGCAAAAACTTTATGACTTTCCAAACAAAACAAAAGAATTTCTTGCATTTTTGGTAAACGTTGCCCACTTCATACTCATACATGAAAGTATTTTTTAGGAATTCTTAATCAAATAAGATAAAAGAAATAAAAGAATTTCACTCCATGGAAAACTTGGTTGAACGTGGTTTTTATTCACACTGTGGTTAGGTTCTTACATTACAATTCAATATTATTAAGTGTCAGATTGAAATTTACATATTGTGGTATATAGAACTATAAATTGTACATTAACAGCAGGTCATACTGGAGTTTTTCCAGATCAATTTAATTTACTAGTTGAATGAAAACCAAACAATTCTACAGTAAAATTGATCGGACAGCCCCTAATACTCTTGAACTCCATGGTAACTTCTCCTGGCAGCGGACCCATCTGCACTATACTGGCATGTTCTCCTTGGGACTGGCTGTTTAACGCACTTTGAGCTTCAACTCGAGTAATTATTGCTCCAGGAACATGGCTCCGCATAGTCGCCACTGCTCTAGTGACCACGCCACCACAAAAATCTTCTACAAGGACATGTAAAAGGGGATTGTTGATTCTGAAGGCTGCTTCGGTCATATGAAAGATGCCAATAGATTTTTCGTTTGGATATGCTACGCCAATGCTGAATTTGCCGTTAACGACTCCTATATTCTTAGTTGGGTCAATTCTAATAGAAATTAATGGTGTAGGATTGATTTGTACTGCAGGATTAGGGGCTGATGATGGAACCACATTGATAATCATTTTTATAGCGAAAGTAAAAACGAATATCAGTTTCCACGACGCCATGTTTCACGCACTTGAAAGTATAATCACTTGCGTCTGATATTCTGACAACTGATTTTGAACTTGTCTAAACTCTTTCACTACTTAGGAAGTGAATAGTGAAAAATAAGTCAAAAATCCGAAGAATATTGTCAGCTTTTATACCATGTTTTATCGAATTTGTTTATCGGCGTTTAAATTAAGAAATACTGATAAAAATAAAACGTACTTAATGACAATTGATCCACACTTCGGGAGAGGGACTAGATACTATTTACTTGAGTATGTAAGTGTTGTTGAATCACTACACAGTAAAAGATCGTATTCAAGATGATACGGAAGTCATTATCATTTTGATATTCAACAAAACGCATTACATCACGAATTATGAAACCATTGCCTATTATGCTCATTATCACCTTCAGATCAGAACGATCCATTTTAACGCATCAGAATCTAATTTTTCACAACTTTATTCACATCTGTCGAATTGCAGTTGGTCATAAACGACATCATATTTTCTAAACGAAGAATGTTTGACAACATTTGGAATTTGAGGATGGAACAAAATTCCTACTTTTCCTATATTGGCCTATATATTTCTATAGCTCTCAGAATTAATTTTTTCTTTCTAAAAGTATTTCTTCACATTAAACTTATTTCGACTCCCACTTGTGGCAGATTTATAACTTCCTTGGACCAACAGAAAGCGTTTTAGAAAACGCTGAGTTGTTAACAAATTGACTTGTTTTTCATTTAAAAAAGTTAATTTTCAACTTAAAACAAAAAAGAATTTTCTACCAAATTGTGGGCTATAGTTAATTTTCAAAATTGCAACTGAAGATACATATTTAATTGAATAATAATAATTTAATAACAGTTTCTGTCTTTTCACAGTTCACTGCCTTCAAATCTTAAGCTACTCTTCTTTCTAACATTTTCTTCTCACACTGTCAACTCTCTCTCTCTCTCTTGTTTTTTTAGAACTCTCGTTTGCATGAGCACTTGTTTTCAACTACAACTTAATTATGTTAAAAATATAATAAATTCTTTAACATAATTCAATTAAAATTTATGTTTATATTTATTTTTCAACCTAAAAATATTACTTGTCGATCAAACTTTTGACCAAATACTTTATTTTATTACCAAGCTATTGAAGTTTTTATGAAATTATTAAATTTGTAAGCCAAAAATATGAATTACCTACAAAATAGTCAAATTGTCAACACGAAAATGTAAATTTTTAACCAAAAAGTTAATTTCCAACGCAAACAATTTTTTAACCAAACAGTTGCATTATCACCCTAAAAAGTTGAAATTTCTACAAAAAAAAAAGAATTTTCAAACCAGAAAGACAAAATTTCAATAAGATAGTTGAATTTTTAAACAGAACAAAGTTTTTAGCCAAGAAAAAAAAATTGCACTCAAATTGATGAATTTTTAATCCAAAAAGACGTATTTTCAACAAAACTGATAAATTTTCAACCAAAAAGAATGACTTTTAACAAAGTTGTTAAATTTTCAACAAAATAATTAAATTTTGAACCAAATAATTGTTTATAATTTATAGAATAAATTATAACAGTTTAGATAAACTATTATCATTATATATTTTCTTAACCTAATTTTGTAAAGGATCAGGTTTCTTTAAATAACAGAATTCATATTTTATATGTATGTTCGTTCCCTAAGTTTGTAAAATCTTTGTAAGATTTTGGGGAGGTTTATTAATTTATTATTATTTTGTGAATATAAGATTAATACATTCAATATTAATACGTATGTCGAAGAAGAATAACTGTTTTTTTTATGTCTAGAAAAACATAATTCCATCAATTTATGGTGACAGAACCTCAGAAAAATGAAATATTTCTAACTAATAATTTAATTTATATTAATAAGATAATCGATTCGATAACATTTCGGAAACAAGCTGGTTTGTAAATATCTAAAATGATACAGAAGTCAATACCATTTTGATATGTATTAAAACATATTGAAGTATCAGATCTAAAAATATTCTGATATATTCCAAATATAAATATAATAGTATACCTCAAATAGTTAGGAAATCCTCGATAAAAATCGATAAAAACATGGGAAAACGGAATGAAGCATATTGTTGCTGTCATAAAAATTTATTATACTCTTAGTGTGTGAGTTTCACGGTTGTAAGAAAACTGAAGGTAAAACTGGAAAATGTATAATAGGAAAATGTGTAATACCATAAGTAAATATTTAAAACGTTGGTCGTTAAAATTATCAATAGATAATATAATCAAAAAATTATGGCGTCAAAAGAGACCGGCATAAATATTAAATCAACACTCACTCACACAAACACATTTATATTTTCGATATATCCAAAAATTTATAAACCCGATCGAATAATTGTATTACTGATCCAATACAAAATGGTATTATTAACAAACAAAGTAAAAGAAAAACCTGCTCAGAAGCTGGATTAGCAGCAGCGGTCAGTAGATAAAGGCCGTACGAGTGCGGCTTCCTGATGGCAAGTTTCAGCTCCCTTTTCGGCGCTCGATTGCGAAAAAGAAATTTCCTTCCAGAAATTCCGGCAAAACAAAAACGAATAGTACAAAATTCACAATTTAATGTTATTAAAAGTCCATTTTTGAAAATATTGACTAATTGTTCAGTCATGATTTCAGTTGCTAATCAGTTAGTTAACTTTTTTGTCGATGCATTTCGATATAAAATTATGTGCGTTAATTTTTTTGTAAAGAAAGTAAGACCAAATATATATTGTAGGTAAATAATTTCTTTTTTTTTTCATTTCAAAGTAGTGGCTACTAAATACGATATGTTGGAGGGGAGGTGAAGTGGCTTAATTAGAAGTTTCACGATATTGCCTCCTATTATTCCTTCAGGAAAGTTGCAAATATTAGAACACCGCGTTCTTTCATTAAACTTCTCTGTGCGAAAAAAGTAGCATTGAATCAAGAAAATATTTTCAAGTCTTCCATTTTTATAAGATTCTTTTACTTAATATACAACCTCCGATAAATTATAATATTTTCACAAATCAATTAGTAGTTTTCACTATCGAGTCATTATTTTTCTATTAATTTTTATTAGTAATTAGGGAAATGCCAATTATTAATGTTTCATATCTAACTGAAACAGATATAAAATAGTATTTTCACCTAAAGGGGTTCATCACTGATCAGTATCAGTCTAGGTAAACGCTACTCATTTAGACATTTTCACAAAATTATATTTCGTGTACCTGAGAAAAAAGACAATTTTACCCCGATTTTAGGTTTTTTGACTCAAAACTTTTTTTAAGGACAATATAAAAAGATTAACAAAATATTTTGTCAGGACAACAAAATAATTTTGCGTTAAAAACTAAAAATTTTCTGTAACGCCAAAAAGAGCAGAGTAGGACGATTCTGTTGTGATTACTAAACATTTGTTTTCAGTGTGTAAGACATTTTGAATCATTACTTGAATAAATCTCTTCAAAGATCAAAGAATTGTTAGAGAAATTGTGAAAAATTTGTTTATTACCATACGGCCAAAGAAAATTTTATTTGTTCAAAAAAAATAGTATCTTCTTATATTAAATCAAAATATTTTTTTTAATTAAAGTAAAATTTGTTTGTCTTAATGATTGAACTGCTTGGCTTTACAGAACCATTAATTTGAATACATAAGGCGCTTATTTGATTTGATTGAAAAATTTAATAAAAAAAAACACTTTGAATTAATACAAAACTAATTTTCAACGTTTGTTATTTGAACTAGGTGCCATTGAATGAACAGATTATATAAATTTTTTACTGGAGAATTTTTATTTAATTTTTCAGTTAATGTTTATCTTGAACAACGCATGTTTAAATAGTTCAATTGAGCGAATAAATTCTTTTTTCTCATTCTTAAGTAGTACCTCGGAAATACGAGGTGAGGTTGAAGGTGATATTAACTCATTAGATGTTCCACAAGACGACCTTCTATCATTGGTTCAATAAAGCTGAAAATATGAGACTACCGCATTCTTTTACTAAACTTCTTTGTACACAAAAAACTTAGCATTGAATCAAAGAAATATTGTCACATTTTTCCCATTTTTATAACCTTGTTTTAATTAATATATACATCTCTAAATAAATTAAAATATTTTCAAAAGTAATTAGTAGTTTTCATTATCGAATTATTGAAATTTTAATTATTTAGATTAAAACTGTAAATTAAACAAACTTTTACTTAAATTAAACAAATAATTTTCTCGATTTATAATAAATAGAATAAATACATTATTTTTTTTAATTTTTAGACAGTATTTTATTTGAATAGCAAGATATTTATTTGCAATTAAATAAATTTTATCAAACAAGTCATTTGCCTGATTAAGGGAAGCAAAAAATTGTATTATTTAAAATTAAACATATTTCACTTCTTTTGAAGTAAATTTTACTGTAAATTAAAAAAAACACAAAGTTGACGAAACAATTCATTTAATTTTAATATCACTATTCTCTGGAAGAATTTTTTTTCAACTTTTTAATAACAAAAAATATTTGGGCTGTCCTCTCGTAAGATGCCAAACTACTGCAGTTAAAAATTCAACTTTGGACCAAATCCATTTAAAGTCAGGCAGGTTCTACACTTGAAGTCGCAGAATTTCTCACGGGTATTTGAATTTTGTACTTTGTTAAAAAAAAAACACAAATTTTTTTTACCCTGTTTAACTTTTGACCTGATTAAAATATTTGAGATTTAGTCTTAGATTCTGGTAGTGTTTATCCTCTTCTTATGAAGTCTGCCGTAAATTACAAAAATTCAATATTAACAAAATGATGGCGGGATTTCTGAAAATATTAAAAATCGATCTTCTCAAAAAATGCAGACTTACATTTTTGCCAATCTTTATTAAATTTGGCTGCCACTATGTGCCAAAATATTTCAACTTTTCAAATTTGTGTTTCAGAAATTTTGAAACTTATGGAGTTGACTTGAGCAAAAACCTTACGTCTTTAAAAAAAAAAACAAGAAATTTCTTGAGTTTTTGGCAAACGTTGCGAACTTCATACTCAAACATAAAAGTATTTTGAGGAATCCTCAATCAAATAAGATAAAAGAAAAAAAAATAATTTTACTTTATGGCAAACTCTGTTAAACGTTGGTTTTATTCACACTGTTAGGCTGTTTCATTACAATTGAATATTATTAAGTATCAGATTGAGATTTACATACTTTGGTATAAACAACTATAAATTGAAAATTAACAACAGATCATACTGGAGTGTTTCCAGATCAATATGATCAATCAGTTTTAGTAATACCGAACAAATGTACAGTAAAATCGATTGGACAGCGCTCTCCACTCACGAACTGCATGGTGACTTGTCCTGGACTCGGACCATAATACAGTAAACTGGCATATTCTCCTTTACACTTTCTGTATAAATTACTTTGAGCTTCAACTCGACCAATTATTGCTCCACGAACATTGCTCCCAATAGGCACCACTTTTGTAGTAACACGGCTACTATGAAAATCTTGTTGAAAGAAACTGTTGACGTGGTAGGCTTCTGCGGTTACATGAACGACGCCAATATGCTTTTCGTTGTGAAGTGTTACTCCATAGCTATATTTACCGTTCACGACGCCCATATTCTTAGTTGGATCAATTCTGATAGAAGTTAATGATGCAAGTTCGAGTTGCCTTTCAGGATTGGGTGCTGCTGATAGAACCACATTGATAATCAATTTTATAGCAAAAGTAAAAACGAATATCATATTCCATGACGCCATGTATCACACACTTGAAAGTATAATCACTTGCGTCTGATTTTCTGAGAACTGACTTTAAGCTTGTCGGAAGTCTTTCGCCACTTAGGAAGTGAATAGTGAAAAATCTGAAGAGTGTTGCACACTTTTATACCATCTATTATCAGATTTGTTAATCCGCATTTAAATAAAGCTTTAGTGACCTTCGTAAGACTCAGAAAAATAGTCTTAAGTGGTATTAACATGAGACCATTGCTTTGGTGGGAACACAGATTCATTTTTGTTACATTGAAAATAACAGCATGAAGTTATCCTATTCAGAAACAAGACACGCAAAAAATAAAACCGTAAAAAAAGAGACACTAGATTTCACATTGTTAGATATTTAAGCAGTTTTTAATCACTACTTTTGATTTTACATTTTGATATCCAACAAAACGCAATTAACCAAGAAATATCAAATCGTTGCATCTCAAGCTGATTATCACCTTCATATCAAAACGATCCACTTCTACGCATTCAAAATTAATTTAAACACAACTTTATTCATATGTGTCGAGTGGAAATTGTCAAGAGCAACATAATATTTCCTAAACAAATCATGCTTTACAAAATAATGATTTTCAGTTTGGAAGAGAAAGTTCTACTTTTTCTATATTGGGTTATATATCTCTATAGCTCTTCAAATAAATTTTTTTCTTTCTAAAAGTATTTCTTTAGATTAACGTTAATATTTCAAATCCCACTTCTTTTACATATACAACTTCCTAGGATCAATATAAAATGTTTTAGAAAACGTTGAGGTGTCAGCAAACTGATTTGAGTTTTATATTAAAAAGTTAATTTTCAACTTAAGAAAGAATTTTCTACAAAAATTTTTAATCTTCAAGCTAAAAATACGAATTTTACAGAAAACAGCTAAATTTTTCACCCTTCTATATGAATTTTCAACAAAATAGTTCATTTTCAATCAAAGAGATACACTGAACTAAATAATAATTGTTTCTTTGGTTCCGTGAATTTAAATATATTTAGATTTTAACAAACAAAATTTGTTTTTTCTCAGAAAGTAGTTAAATTTTTAACCAAGGCGTTGAATTATCAGCCTTAAAATATGACTTGTCAAAAAATGTATTAGTTGATATTTCAACAACAAAATTATTTTAAATAAAGAAGAGTTGAATTTAAACACGAAATAAGAAACTTGAACAAAATACTTGAATCCCTAACTGAAAAAGATTAATATTTAACCAAACAGTTGC
>CAKNWU010051675.1:0-14197 GCA_932072015.1 Andricus quercustozae
TTTTGATTTAATTCAAAATTTCGGAAAAAATATTAGACATAGCTTTGACTAGCTTTTCCAGTAGCCGGACTACTTCAAATGTGGAAGAGTCTTCAGTTGCAAATATTTAAAAGTAGAAAAAGTTAAAATTGGAAATTGTTAAAATGGAAGAATTTTCAATTGTAAATCTCTTATTTCAAATAAAATTATTTAATTCAAAATATCTGTGCATTTTTTTGGAAGTACTTTCTGAAATCAGCATATAAAAATTATATCACAAATCCCTACGGTGTGTAAAGTCTAGGAATTTTATGATCAAAGAGTAGGAGTGCAGAAGAGTGGCAGAGAGAGGAGAGCTAGGAGAAGATACTAGGAGGCAAGGGAGAGTTGGAACTAAGAGAGGAGGTGGAAGAGGAAAGCGCAAAGAATTGTGAGCGTATAATGGAAAGAGGTGACGAGGAGGGAGAGGGAATACGTACAGATGCGCAATAGAGATACGTGGTACATAAAAAGCTGCACAGTAGAGTTCTGCACTGCCGTCCCAAATTCAAAAGTCGTATCTGCATTTTGAATGAGTTACTTGTCACTTCACCAAACTTTAGAAAAAAAATCATAAACGCCTTTCTCGCCGTTTAGATTTATGAACAAGCATTTTGGAGCATGATGTATAAAATGCATGACTATAAACATAAACGAGAAGGAAGGTGTTTATGACTTTTATCTAAAGTTTGGTAAAGTCACAAGTGACTTATACAAACTGCAGATGTGACTTTTGAATTTGGGACAGCAGTGCAGTAGATACCAATCATATGTCGGGATGCGCAATAGAGATAGATGGAGTATAGAGCTGCGCAGTATAGCCCTGAGCCATGTAGGGATTCGCCGTAGCCACATATGAGGCGCTCCGAGGAAAAACGTTACAAGTCCTATTTTTACTACGTTTTATACGTTTTTCCTCTGAGCGGTTCATATGGTACATAACGCTACGCAGTAGACCTTTGATATATAGGTATGCGCAGTAAAGATTTTTTGTACGTAGAGTTGCAGAATAGTCCCGCTGTACGTAAAAATATGCAGTAGACATGCGTGGTACGTAAGGCTGCGCAGTAGAGTCCTACTATATTTAGAGAAGCGCTGTAGAGATTTATGGCTCACAGAGCTGCGCAGCACAGACCTCAAGTATCTGGGAATGCGCTGTAGAAACGTTTGATATGTAAGGCTATGTAACTCTACGTATCATAAATCCCTACTGCACATCCCTAAATATCACAGTCAACTACTGCGCAGCCTTCAGTATCATATGTGTCTACTGCCCAGCTTTATGCGCCACATATATCAACTGCGCATCTCTACGTATCGTAGGACTCTACTGCGCATACCTGTCTCGCTTTATAACCCCTTTCAACCACTCACAATTCTTTCCGATCATGAAATTCCTAGACTTTACACATTCTACGGATTTGTGATATAATTTTTATATGCCCATTTTAGAAAGTATTTTCAAGGAAATACACAAAATATTTCGACTACAAAATACAATTTTTACATGTATTGTTAATAATGTTTCAAAATACTCAAATGTATTTTGTATTTTTATTTGAAATACATCAGCTGAATTCTATTTTCCCTGTAATATATTTCAAAAGCAGTTTGTCTGATTGTATTTTGTATTATTTGTAATATTTTGATTTTCCCATTCGGTTAATCATAATGATTTAAAATAAGTTCACTTTGTTTATCAGTGTTCAAAGTCACTTAAAATTTTGTTTGAGAAATATTTGCGAAGGTTTATTCTTTGTTTTTATTACATAAATCTACCAACTGGCGATCATTGGGGTCTTGGCGATGACTGGGTGTTTTAACTTATGCAAGTTTTGAGTTCTACAATTACAAATTCTGTAATTTTTATCATTTACATTCGAAATTTATTCAATTTGAAAGATTTAGAAATGAAAACTTGGCCTTTGATCTTCAAATTCACCAAAGTTTAAGAATTTTTATTTATACTTTTTTTTTAATTGAAGAGTTTTCCATTGTAAATCTTCGAAAATGAACTACTTAAAAAGGAAAAATCAAAACACCATTTGAAACTGTACACAATAAAATTTAAGGATCTTCAATTGCAAATCTTCAAGGTAGACCTATTTCAAAAAGATGTTCAAAATGCTATGATTTTATGCAACATATGCGGTTTAAGCACTTTACGCCACTTATTTTGCGAGTGGTAAGTTCCCGTTTGCCGACCAGTGAAAGAAGTCTGTCAGATAAAGAAGTCTATGGTGTAGGTACACTTTATTTCCCTGAAAACAGGGTTATAAAGCATCCAGCAATCATTGAGCGTATAGTAAGTGCTGCCATCTCTATGCCTACTAGTCAAGTCCCAACTACCGTTTCATAACCTTACTATCATGTGTCAAAAGTCAAAACACATTCCACGCTCCTAATTCAAAAACGAGGAAACTAATAACAAAAACGTGGACACGTTATGAACGTTAAAATTAAAGTTTACTCCTATGAGAAACATTTCTTTGTCAAAGCGATCAAAGCAGAGGTTAAACTGTTGTGCCGAAATGGAGAAAATTGTAGGCGATAAACCGTTACCGCTCGAGCTGTGTCAGGAAGCAATGTTTATTTCTTGTTACTTCTTTTGTTTTCTTTACGGGGAGCTTCGTCCCCGGCGGGAGTTTTAACCGCACGCCCCGTTTGGGCTTCATCATGGGTCGCTAAAATCTAAATTTCTCGAAAATCCCATAACAAACATTTGTTGCATAAAGTATCGTATTCGCCACGGGTAGTACGTCTTTATAGTCGAGCGTGATGTTTATAGGACTTGTCGCCGGCTCTTCCTGCACACATTACGCTCGGCTATAAAGACACACGGAACACATTTGGTGCATAATGTACTATTAAACTATAAACATTCAAAACTAAACAAGTTGGCGAATTTTCAATTGCAAACACCCTCAAAATGGATCAGTGTCGAAAATGGAAGACATCAGTAAAACTCAGAATTCCAGAATGTATTTTAAGAACATCTTATTATGATATAAAATCCCATATTAACTCTTTAATTTTTTTCTTTGCTTCTAATTCCTGCTGGGATAAAATCTTACATTTAATTGAAAGTTACAGAGTACTTAAATTCGATTAAAATTAAATTAAATTTGTATGAGAGCCGATGTAGCTATTTTAATATTTATCTTAATTGCTTTGACGTTTGCTCTGTAGTTAAGTATTCAATACTTAAAGTGAATAAATTTTTCAGGTTTGAAAGTTTTAATTTTTTAATTACCTGGAACAATGTTTGTTGACCAGGTAAATATCAGAAATTCATTTTTGTTTTTAGTTGCCACCCTGACATATTTATACTGAGAAATGGAATGCTAAGAAGAAACTTCATGCGCGCGAATCAAAATGAACAGTACTTTAAAAATGTTTAACTTACTTATTGGCACTCAGTACGGAGGCTATAGTCATACTGAAGCACGAGTGTTCGTGATAAGCATCTAGTAAAGGTTGCCGACTCTCACTGTCGAAGATCATGAAATATTGCTGGAGAAACTGACTAGCAATTTCTTGCGCCTTAGGATTGGCGACGAATATCCTTTGTGATGGTGGCAACTTGACTCCTTCGTCAGCCACATCGAACATAATCGGCCGAGGCAAAACTACGCCATCCTTTTTAACACAAAAAAAATGTATGCGGACTCTATAAGCTTATAAAAAAGACTCATTCATGATTACTTACCAGTCGTAGAAGTTTTGGGAATCGTTTCCGCACGGCACTGTCGTCAAGAAATAAAAGCCAGAAGCCCGGAAGCTCCAAGTTAGTTGTGGTAAAAGAATTTTTCATCGCATTAATAAAGAAATGTCACAATTAGAGAACGAAGAATTCGATACTCGAATTGCAAAACAAAAAGAAATTTTACTTCCTTAATTACAATTGGAGCGCTCACATATAATGTCACGCACGTTTAGAGATTTTAGACACCCTCTTACCCCTAGTCTCGCTTTAAAAAAATGACAAGCTCTTACCCCCTGAAGCATGTCATCATATGAATCGTGCATTTCCAAAACGCTGTAAATGCCAAAAATTGAAAGTATTAGTTTTAGTATAAAAACGCGTTGTAAATGACACAACGTTTGGCACTTACGTTTTGGAAATGCACGATTATGCGAACGCTCCCATTGATTTTAAGAGGAAAAAGTATGGAAAATAGAAGCTGAGAAACTTAAATTACCGATATTATCTGAAAGAAGGCTTTCAGAAAATTAGACTGTCTTTTAGTGTATTTTTTTGTAAAATTTATTTTTAGCAATCATTTTTCAAACTTTAAATCAAGTCATTCAAATTCCACAACTGATGTAAAAATGTTAATTTAGCAAAAAATACAGTATGACCATTTTTCAACCAGTTATTCAATAGAATAAATATTTTTTCTAAATAGCAATAAAACATTCTCTTTAAAAAATATTGAATTAGTTTTTCCTGAACTAAAAGGATGAAGTAAAAGGTTGAAAATAATTCTTACTGTAGGCCAGTGACATACAAAGAAATGTCTGAAAGTTTGCAAGAAAACATATATTATTTATCTAAATCTAATAGAGGTGCAGTAAAAGCTCGAAAGGAACGTGAGACAAAAAAATTTAGCATTCAAGATGCAATTTATTCGCACTATTCTGCCATCCAAACTAAAATGATACGTAAATCCAATCTCAGTCGAACTGAGAAAATCGAGAAAAACTACTTGCCCAAAGAACTCTTAGTATCGAATAAAAATGTGATTAATCTATATACTCTTTAGGGGTAAAAATAATGTGTTCTTTTACATTTTGCAATAAAAAATGGATTTTTAAAACAATTTCTATCAGAAAATGGACTTTCGGGTTTTACTAGTCGTAAATACAAGACAAAAAGAACACACAGCCACTTACACACGATTTATTTACCGAAGAGCTCGAGCACGGCCTCAAAATCCAAGAGGAAAACATAAGTAAGGGACACTCCCAACTTTCCGAACGACCATCGCCAGTGTATAGCCGAATCTAGCCGAGACTTTTCCCTCTTGGATTTCGGATCAATGTTTGAGCTATTTCACTAAATAAAAATATACGTAAGGGCAAGCGATTCTTTTAGTTGATAAATTATCTACATACTCAAATAATTTTTATAAGCCAAAAAAGACACAAAGTACTTTACGTATTTTTGTTATCTGTATTGTGACGCCGTTGAATGATTTTTATAAGCCAAAAAAGACACAAAGTACTTTACGTATGTTTGTTATCTGTATTGTGACGCCGTTTTAAATGCCTTTTACAAATTTAGCGGCCACAATACCTAATTGCGATAACAGTGCGCAAAATAGCCGATTGCCTACGAGTGTAAAACTTGCAGCATGAGCCAAAGGCTCGAAGCACTAGTCGGAGGAACAATCACATTGTTCAAGGACTTTACATTTCATTTAGTGGCTTTGCGTATCTTTTTCTCTTGTATTTCTCAACTTTTTCGACTTTCCTCAGTTTTAAACAGGCGTTTTTGCAATAAATATGAATAATTACTAATTTTTATTAACACAGTCAGATGCAGCTTTCTCTTATGAATCAGATGATAACAAAATCTAATTTTTCATAAAATTCTCACTTGCCGTTCATCTAGTTGCATAAGATCGTAAGCCACAAAAAAATGTGTACAGGACAAGCAAAAAAAAATTGTAGGTTTGAGCGCTCAAAAGGTCGTAACCAGCCTCTGGTCACTAGATAGCCAAACTTGAAGTATCATATTCTGATCCTGCTCTGAAACACCGCTAGACGGCGCTGTGTTTTTTCTCCATACGTCCTTTGTTTTAGTTTTTGAATTTGACAGTTATGTCGGTAAATTTCAGCAAATTCATTTGATCGAAAATTTAACCATGAAACCCCGACAGATTCCAAGTGAGAAACAGAAGTTGTATGTATTAGATTGTCCATCACGTGTCGAGGAAAAGCTCATCATTTTCCTATAGATATAAATACCACTTTAAACTTTAAAATATTCTCTCAACATTTTACCGTCAGTTCTTTATAAAACACAATTTTATTTAAAAACCAAGAGAAAAATAATTATATATTCATAAATAATTATTTTAATAATCATTTATGTATTTTTATTTGTTACTTCTTGGTTTCTTATAACTGGATTTACTTTTTAAGTTAATTTTAAAATTTCTATTATTATTATTATTATTATTATTATTATTATTATAATCTTCGGGATCCGAAACACCGCTATGAGGCGCCACTTGCGACTATCTTCCTTCATTTTTAAAGCATTAGTGACCAGAGGCTGGTCGTAACCCACTTGCTTTACAAAAATACCTATTTCAAGAAAATAAAAACTCTTCTAGGTATAAATTTAATAGTTGTGTGTATTATGGCTTAAAAAAAATGTCTTAAAAAAAGATGGCTTAATAGTTATTATTTTCTTCTATATTTCAGCTTGGCGGAGTTATGTGACATACGGCCTTATGATTTTGAAAGCAGTGTTAGCCCGGTTGGACAGTGGAAGTACCCTTTAGCTACATCAGGCCTTACTAAAGTAATGCGTAATTTTTGGTCTAAAATATCACCTATAATCAGCGCGTAGCGTTATTAAATATGAAATGCAATAAAAGAATCATTAATTTTCTAAATGGTGTGCCTTACGACCGTATGCAACTTGATGGACGCTATGTATCTTTTTAGTTCGGACGGCAGTATTTCATAGTCAATTGCCGAGACTCTCGGCCCTATGTAGAAGGAAAGTAACATCAATCCTCAAAGACGCGTCGTTCCTTATGGACTCCGACCAGTATCAAGTGGCAATAGGACGCCATTGCACAAATTGTTCAGTTTTTCAAAAAAATAAATTGCATGTCGTACGTTACCTTACATATTCAGTTTGCCGAGATTTATACTTATTGCACAGGGGATTCCCCTCTAGGCGTAATTCCTCTAGTTTCAAGTCCTTGATTGAATCTATTTGATTGATCTCTCTGACCTGCAATGTAAATTGTTTGTAAATTTTAATAACTTTCTTAGTTAAAATTTTGAGGCGATTTCCACTTCATTTAATATGATAAATTTCAACAACAAAAAAAGAATCTTACCCTGTTATCTCCAATGTGAAGAATTTTGAGTTTCTCAAACTTCGATTTGAGAACGCTGAGCCGGTCGATAGCTTGCAATTTGTTTCCATCCAAATTCAAGGCTTCCAAGTTCGGAATGTGAGTTGCGACGATATCCAACACTGTCATTAACATGAGAGGCTTGAACAAAGGGCAAAAGTAATCGTCGGCAAGTTCTGAAAAAACAATTAAATTCAAAAAGCAGTTCACGAAAATAATTACATGAAACAATAATGTAACACAAACCTGGGTCCAGATGAAATCTTGAGAGATCTAATGCGTTACTTTCTACCAAATATCTTTTAGTCATGGCTTGTTTTAATCGTTCTTTCATCGCGTCATTCATTTCACAAGTTGGAGGGGCTCCTGGCCTCACACGAACTTGCAGTCTGAATCCATCATTAGTAGTGATCTGGTTATCGGACTTTTGTAATTTCGAAGCCGTGGCAGGATTGTCCACAAAGAACGATGCCTCCTTCGCGGTTACTTTGTACTGTAACAGGATAAAATATAAATATTGCAATATTGTACCTTTTTGGAGTAAAAAAATTTAATTTTGAATCAAATAAGGTGAAGAAGCAAGAGTGGAAAACGCACCATGATTGGCACAAAGGCATCGGGTGCTATGTGTGTCATAAGATTCCTTAGCACGAATTCTTTAGGATATTTAAATCCGTATGGTATCTGTAAAGAAATTAGTTTCGTTTGAAAGATGAATCATCACGAATTTAGCGGTATTTTTTAAGAAGATCAAACTTAATACTTACAGTCACTTTATACCAAGAATTATCAGCCAGAGCCAATGGAACGGGTCTTGAAAATTTATTTGACATTCTTTGTGGCAGTGGACTATTTCTTCCACGCATTCTAGAGGCAGAATTGTAATTGCCTCTACCTCTTCCTCTAAGGACAACTTGTCTGCCGTTGTTGTTGCTTCCGGCATTCATCTGTATATCGTCGTCTAAATGCTGCTTGAGAGCAAGATCCAAGTGGCGATGTTTCTCTTTTCCCGGCTTAGTTTGTGCCTTGAAAGATACTCGCGGCCTGTTACCGACGAAGACGGTGCCGCCATCATTACGACCACCGACTCTGTCATCGTGACCTAAGAGGGAAAAATCAAATTATGCCAAGTGTTGCAACTGAGGTGCTAAACATTGTGTCTTAAATTAATATCAACAATGTACCTATTTTCACAACAACAATTTTTTGCTACTTTAGCAGAAACTACTATTTTGCAAAAACTGCTACAATGGGATCACATCCCAACAAGTCCTGCTACAGTTTCAACACGGTTTATTGGTTGAAAAAATCTTAAAAATGAAATACACGTGTTAAAAGAATTTGTTTGAATTCTTATTTTTTAACATAGTAAGAAAAACAACAATATTAACTTAAACTTTAGCGTAGCAATCAATTTTTTCTTCGCTTTAGCATCGAGATGTTTTGACATTATTATCGTTTATTGCAAACAGGAATAATTTTCTTCTTTTTGTAGGCCTTTCAGCAAAAAACTCGTCTGTTACCGAGCGATACCGTGACACTAAATTTTGATTTTCTCGCAACAGAATAATTTTTTTATATCATACATTTGCTATCCTTATTAAGCGTCTCCATATCTCGAAAGCAAGTTTTATTTTTGTAAAAAATAGGAAATTCAAATTTTAAACGCTACAAAAGGCCAATTTTCAAAATCTGTGAACTTGTAACCTCGACAATTTCACCCAGTTAAATGCATCTTAAAAGTCATGGATGGATTGGCACATGGTACGACCGCATACTCTAATTCAAGATGACAGCAGACGTGCGAGAGTTCGTAACATCACGTAAAAAACATAAAAATGTAATCCGTTTGCGTTTGCATTTCGAGGATCCCTATCAGAATAAGAGGTCCGGAAACAAAATAGATGTAATTATGTAATTACGTGAAAAATACCCGAGATTACTTGAATCTGCGTGATTGTCTAAGATTGCGTGATTAAGTTTTTGATAAAACAACAGAATGATTTTTTGAAGTCACACAAGATGACACAATTCCATGGTAAGCCAATGCAAATCGTGTTGAGTCCTTTATGGTTAGATGAACTACAAGTTTTGGTTAAATCAAACAAAACCTTTTCTTAGACAGCAAAAACACTTATTTGGAATAACTAAAATGTTCACTTGGATTTAACAAAATATTTGCTTTGATTACCAACATTTTTACTTGGATCAACGAAAATATTGTATAATGTAACTTTGAGAGTATAAGTTTCCACATCTATTTCCTCAAAACTGGATAATTTTGTCTGATAAATTTTTTTTGACCTCCATTCAGTAACACTTCAGCTCGGAAGTGGACTTCAGTTTTATCTTTAAATGATGATTTTTATTTTATAGGAGGTTTTTACGCTCTACTGCAAAATCTCGATATTGTTGGTTATCGAGTTCTGTACTGCCACCCTGCAGTTATCGGCATAAATTCGAGATTATATGGTGAATTCATTTGTGATTTAGTTCCGAGTTTCTGTTGGTAATATTGTACGTTACCTTCGATACAGTAGCAGATTTTGCTACCTTAGCAAAAACAGCAGCAGGGAAAAAGTATATGTTATCGAATAAAATCCTTCGTTCCAAGTTAAGACTAATAACATTTACATTTTAAAAGTCCCAGGACGTAAGGACAGAAGTGCCGAAACCCGAAATTGCCAGAAGACACAAAAAAACTGTCAACTTTAACGCTTTTAATTTTGTTTTAAACAGAAAATTACTTTCCCGTTATTAGTTAGCTCTATTGTACCGTGAAAGAAGCGCTTTGAAAAAGCAACCATTTGCGAGAAAACCCTTGTTAAAAGAAACAGTGCGTTCCAAAAACGCCGTTTTTGACTCAGAAAGAGTTGCATTACTTTTCTTTAATTAAAAAAACAAACAAGAAATTATGCTCAAACTATTATTTAGCTCTGCAAGAAACCCCATATCAAAAAACGGTTCGACCTAAAAAACGCCCAACTTGATACAGAAACAGCTGCATAGCTTTATGATTCTTCAATTTAAAAAAAAAACAGCAAGAAAGCACGTTTGAGCTATTACTCAGCTCGATCAAACCGTGAGAGGGAAATGATGCATTATGTCATATATGAACGCTCCCAAACATGGATTTTGATTCACTTCTGAATTAAACTAGATCATAACCTTCTACAGAGGTATGAGTTAGGTCAAAACAATTAGTTCAGGCCAATAAATCGCATTTCCAAAATTTGGCACTTACGCCCTTTTGCCCCGAGACCCTTCATTTTCAGAATGTATAATTTATTATTATACCATTGTGTCTTATCCCGTGTTCCCCGTGTTGTTTCTTTAACCAACACGTTCGTTCCGCAACACTGTTCCGACCCAGGTCGCTGATCAATCTCTCTAGCGATCACCTCAAGTGAAAAGCCTCAAAAAGTCATCATGTAAAGCCCAAACCATCTTAACAAATTTCTTTCACACATGTCAAATAGTGTTCTCTCTACACCACATTCTTTGAGGATTCTCTCATTTATAAATTTAATATTATTGTATTCGAGACTTATCTTTTTTATTGCCAAAATATTAGCTTTCAAAGTTAAAAACTTGAGAAAAAAAGTTAAAGTATGCACTTATAACACGTATAAGAGTCTGGTGTTTGGTTTTTCTTAGAAACGCCTTCCGCATGAACTTGTGATGATAAACGTTGATAAGTAAAATACAAGAAAAAAATTACTGACTCAATGATGTAATTCGAGTTGAAAACATACAGGTTTCTAAATGTTTTATATAATTTATAGTAAATTACTGAGAATAGTAATTTACGCTGCAGGAAGACTTTACTATTCATTTATCTATTTATGTTCCAAAACTGTTGATAAAATCCATTATTTAGTTGTTTTTGATGTTTTAGTAGAATACGCGCAGCAAAAAGAAGACTTATATTTTCATTTGTGATCGAAATGAAATCCACTTTCTTATGAATAATTTTATACAAAGAAAAATAGAGCATAAAAACATTCGCAATTCAAAATTAAACTTTCAATACCACCTTCTTTTCAGCTCATTAGAGAAAAATGCGTAACATAGGAAAAAAGAGAGAGAGAAAGGAAAGTGAACCAAAATCAACTTCTCACTTTTTCCTTATTCTTTCTCCGTCTTATGATACTACTAGGGAACCAACATGTTTCGAGGCCACTTTAGACCTGCTCGTCAGGAATTATTTATAGAAAGACCAAGGGTATGAAAAGTTAATATAATACATGAAAAAACATTTTGACAGACATTAATTAAATAGCGAGTTAGTCTAAAATACTCCATATCGTTGGTGAGAAAATGATTGTTCTATAAAAGACTTTTTTTTACTTGGAAGTAAAAAAAATTACTTTCTCCAATTAATAACTCTATCACATACTTTATTGTATCTTGAGAGGCCCCGTTTTAAATTAATAGCTTTGCTACTCACTCTCTCTTTCTCTCTTTATAAATAATATTTCCATGAATTCTCTCTTTTTCTGATTTATCTCATGATAAAGGATTGTAACATCATTCCAATTGAAGTCGTGACCATGTCTAATTGTATTCTTTGAAAGGACTAAATGATATCTAGGTCTTCCGTGAAAATTATTTTGATTTTCATCTTTCCTCAGTTTAAGTGCTTGTCTATAAGTGTCTAAGTGTTTGTATTTTTGTTTGTTTTTGGGTTGTTATCCTTTGTTCCAACATAACTTTTGATAGGATTGACATATTGTCATGATTTTTTTTTAATGTAGGCAATAATAGTGCGAGTGACGTAGACACATAATAGTATATTGTGTACCAAAAGAAGCGAAACTCAGTCTTTTTACCCGAGTTTGCAATAACGAGGCGTAGACGAGCACGAGTCGAAACAGAGGTCCATTAAGCTAGCACAAACACAATCGAATTTTAGAATTTGTCATAGCTCAGCATTTTTGGCTTTTTTAAGGCTTTTTTTTGGGCCCCTTTGCTTTTTCCAAAAAATCAATTTTTTTTGTGTGCTAGCTTACATTAAGCTAGCACCTCCACTTCCTACAAACACAAAATAATAAAAATGCAAGTCCACCAGAATTTTGGGTTTTTTTACGCTCGTGGAATCCACACAAAAAATCCCCAAAACAACCCTTAAGCTCCAAAATCAACCCCCTTCACAAAATTTGAATTTTTCGCGAATTTAATCCAGGCATATTTTTGGGTTCCACACTGTTAAATTCACAAAAAGATTATTTTTTGAGAAAGTCACATCTGCGAATCAATTTTAAGGGTTGGAGCCGAAAAATCGGAGTGGATATTTTCGAGGAGCCCAAAAAAAGCCCAAAAATATGCCTGGATTAAATTCGCGAAAAATTCAATTTTTTTTTGTGGATTTCAAGAGCCCAAAAAGCCCAAAATTCTGGTGGAATTGCATTTTTATTATTTTGTGTTTTTAGGAAGTGGAAGTGCTAGCTTAATTTAAGCTAGCACCTCTACAAGAAAATTGATTTTTTGGAAAAAGTAAAGGAGCTTAATGGACCTTCGAAACAGAGTATTGCAACCACATGAGGATAAAGACGTTTGCCCCCTTGGTGCACACGATACTTTATGTAATAAAGTTATGATTTACAAGTTTATCACGTCTGACGTAAACGGTTTCTTTCAGAACTAAAAAGACGCTGATAAAACGTGTAAATCATGTCTCCATTATATAAAGATTCATGATTGTCAACCTCTGCCAAGTACATATAACCACGGAAATGTTATATTAGAAACGGAGTTTTTGTACTAGGATATCATGGTCAATTATGGACTAATCTGCATGAAATTTTTTAGAATCAATGAAAAGCCATTGCAAATAAATTTTTTACGCCAAACTAACTCGTAAACCGTTAACTGTTTCTGAGGTTTAAGAAAAACGTCCAAACTTATATTTTCATAATAAATTTTATACTTTAAATGTACAGTAGCTAATCGATTTGCACCATATTTTTAATTAAAATATACTGATAAATAATAAGGGAGGTCGAGGCGGCACGGCACACCGAGGTAGGATGGGATACCCGATTTTCTAATAAGTTATGTATATGGTTTTCCGAATTTTTCTTTTTAGGAACAGGTAGAAGAACTGATACGCCAGTTATAAAAAAAAATAATAATAATAAATAAAAATATAATTTGGGGGCGGCATGGGTCATGTACTGGGGCGAGACGGGATCAGTAAGAAACGTGGATTGTTTATCATTTAAATGATAAATGCTGAAAATTGTAAATTCAAAGATCAAGTTCTATATATTATAAAATTTAAGTGTTACTTCGTACGATTCTGAACATTGATTTTGCACATGTTATTAGAAAAATGAGTTTGAAAATATTCATATTTTCATCATTTTAATATCTACACCTACGGAAATGTTTTCTTCAACTGTTTCTGGAGTTCAAAAAACTTTGTTAAACATGAATTACCTCTTACAAATGTAAATCGAAAGATGTTAAAACTTGAGGAGACTTTTCTGACCTAAGTAAATACCAAACATATTCGTTTAAGGTCTGTGAAATCATTGTTGCAAAACTAATTGGTATTACTTAGTCATGTAATAAAGAAGTTTTTTTATTTTCAAAAAATGTTAGTGTTGATAACGATTTATATATAAAAAAATAATATAAATAATATTACTCCCTACAAAATAACATGAAAAATGCCTTTTTTAATCGAAGAATAATAAATAATTTAAGCGTCCGTCCTCATCCCAGTGCGTGTCCCGTTCCTCCCCAGGCCCGGGGCAAGACGGGACAAATTCACTATTTAATTTGTATCACAACATTTAAATGATAATTTACCATGTAGTATTTCACAACAGATGGCTAGTAGCTTTATAATAAAAAAATAACCTGCCCCATACCACCCCGGTCTCCCCTAAAAATGTTAGAGAATTGACATTTTTTAAGAACATCTAAAAATCTAAATTGCATAATCAAGAAATTTGAAGATTAATATCGTTAATAGTTATTTTCGGTGGGTGTTTTTCTTCTTCTCAGACATGTTTCTTAGTGTTTTTCTTCATGTTTTAACCCTTTGCATCCTTTCTTTCAAACAACGA
>CAKNWU010051704.1:0-13424 GCA_932072015.1 Andricus quercustozae
AAGTTTTCTTTGCCAATTGGAAGGAGATTATCGTCGATTTCGTTTCCTCTGTGCAACTCGACGCACAATTGCAAAGCAGCCATCCTTCGAGCCATTGCTCTATTTGGCATTGGATAAGACTATAAATTAGGGAATAAAAATGTATAATCCCTTATTTATTTATTAACATATTTATTAATTTATTAATTTATAAAAAATACTTACCGAAACGACGTACTTTACAGGAGAATTGATCGGAAGACGCAAGGAACAAACGTACATTATTTTATCATCGACTTCAACGACTTGTGTACTCCATTCTGGAGTTAATCTCGTAAACGTATCACTTGGTAATTTCGCACAATATCTGCAATTTTATTTTCTTAAATTATTTTCGAATTAATATTAAATTGGTATTTTTTATTTGCTTGCTTCATTAGATTCTCATTATCTTCAGCTTTACATTAAATGTTGCTCCTAGACTTATTCTGCAGTTTCGGGATTTAAAATTAATTAAGTTTAATTTGTGACTAAATTTCTTTAATTTTACCTATTGACTAAAGAAATAGCGGAATTAAAGGAGACTTTTGCTGCATCGTCTCCTTCCAAAGGTTTATAATGTGGAATGATATCTGTATATTTATCAGCTTCTATTTCCTCCTCTTCTGTTGGTTCGTTATTCGAACATTTAACTAATAGAATCTGAAAATAGAAAAAATGATTGAAATCGAATTTTGAAGGCTTCGTTTTAAAACATTTAGTTCAATTTAAAAGTTTTTCAATTTAAAACTGTTCAATGTAAGTATTAAGTTTTTAACAATCAGAGCTCGGTCTCACTTCACAGATAAAAAATAGTGGCAATGGTGACATATATTTTAAAAATGGTATGAAAATAGTAAAAATTTCAGACAGATAACTCCAATGAGTAATATTTTTGTGATTCTAAACGAAGAAAATAAGGTAAAACGCTAGACGTATAAAAAAATACATACAATTAGAAACAATATGTAGTAACTTGAATTTTCTTGTCTCTAGCATAAAAATTCTATGGATTTCCAAATTATATTTGCATAAATAAAATCAACTGTGAAACCCATTAAATTTCTGTTTTTGAAGTTATAACACGTACAAAAATTGAACAAAACAGTATTATAAAGAATTCCATATTGATTTTGAATACAACTTTGTATTGAATTTCTTATACCAGGAATGCTACAGAATTTTTATTTTCCAATTACATGTCTTTTCACGCGGTTTTCAAAGATAATTTAAATAAAAATCTAAACCTTACGTTGACAGTTCCATTTCAGACAAATTTAGACTTTTAGTGGAAGAGAAAAATATAATTAGTAAAGAATAATCGCACAAAATAAAACTAATTAAACTCTGATTTAAAATACTTGTAAAGGTAAAGAAACTCTGAAAATTAATGTCTACTTCACTAATTCCAATAAATTTAATTAATTTTCTCCAAACACGACAAATTTAATTTCGAAGTATTTTTAAATCCCAGGAATTTCTACATGCTTTAAATTATTTAAAAATAAATTAACTTTCAATTTTACGAACGCCCATAATTCATATCTTAATTATTCTTCAATGAAAGGATTGATCTTCGTCTAAAATATTTCTTTTTTCTAAAAAATTAAACTTATCAACTTGCATTGTTTTAAATGAGGCCAGCTTATAGTTTAAATGCATTTTAAACTTATATTGCCTGCATTTCAAATTCATTCTTTCCCAAACGCGATTTGTTCAATTTGAATTCTTATTAATTGGGAAAGGATTTCTATTTTGAATTATTATCAAACAAAAAAAAATCTTTTTAATCGTTTTTTTTAATTTATAAATGATGAATGCTTTTATTTATCATTGTTTATTCTTGAAGCCATTTACATTTAAATATTCTTAAGGTTGGAACTTATTCAATTTTAAATTAATTAATTAATTTAATGTATAGAATTCCTGAAAATAAAACAAGAATCCAACGACCAAATTTGTACAACCACCAAATACTCCTATTGTAATTTTTAAAACAAAAAATTTGTTTCTTTGGATAAAAATTAAAAATTGATAAAAATTGGTTGAAGGGGATTTGGTTGGTTGCCTTCTCATTTTTCTTTCCTCTTTTTCTTTTTTATCCAAAGAAACACATTTTTTTGTTTTAAAAATTACAATAGAAGCATTTTGTGGTAGTTGTCCGAATTTGGTCGTTGTATTCTTGTTTTATTTTCAGGGATTCTATACATTAACTTGAGTATTGTACGTTAAACAGGATTTTGAATTTGATTTTAATCTAATTTAACATTGTTAAATTTTAATTTATTTATTGAATATAAACAGACAAGCCCTTTGTACACTCCTAGGCTTTTTCTAATTTTGAACTATTCCAATTTGATATTTTTTTACTCTTGAATCTGTTAACTCAAATAGCAAATTTTAAAAACTCTTTAAAAATGAGATAATTAATTTTTGAACGATACTGTATTATACTTTGAAACAGTAAGATTGAAATATAAATTTTTTTATTTTTTTGAAATTGCTCAATTTTAAATTTAGCAATTTATTAATTTTCACCTTCATATAAATAATAGTATTGAAATTACCTAAGCCTGTGGGCCTAGAAATTAAAATTCTTCAATTTCTAAAACATAAATCTGAAAATGTTTTATTATAAGGCTTTGCAATTTTTATTTTAAACTATAATTTAAAATGGTACAATATTAAATACTTAAAGTTCAGAACTGCTAAATTTAAATGCTTTAAGTATGAAATTGGTCCTTTTTAAATTATGGAAATCATTAATTTTCTGTTTCAAATACTTTGCACTAAAATTATTCAAGTTTTTTTAAGCCTCTTAACTTTTTTAGCTTTCACTTTGAAAGTTTACAATTTTTAATTAATTATGCAACTATTAAGGCTATTAATTTAATATTTTGATATTCAGAACTATTTAAATTATAAACTATGCAATTTTGGATGTTTCAATATAAATTTGACTATTAATTAAAATTGACTATGAAGGCTTTTAACTTAAAAACATAGCTTTATTTTAAAATGTTTAATTATAAGCACTTACAATTGTGAATTATACGACTTTTATTCTTTTTTGGTTTAATTTATATCTAAAGCTAAAATTTGTATTCAACTTAGAATGCTATAGTATGCTACCAATGTGAATTTTCTCAAATTATAAAATTGTACAATTTTTTTTATATGAAGCTATTCGATTGGAAACGCTTTCAATAAAAAAATATTTAAATTGGTCTAAAATCCCATGATATCCTTTGAAATTACTCGAAACATCTTGCAGTCACTTGAAATATTTCGAAATAATTTGGAAACCTTGACATTTTTTAAAACTTTTTAAAACCCAAAAGCTATCTTCCGAAATCTTCTGAATTTTTGTGAAATCTTCGCAATCTTCATATCTGGCGTATACTAAAAATTCGAATGATCAACCCCTTGGTATTAAAGAATTACTAGTAATAAATGATTCTTCTTATTTAATGAAATTAAGTTTTATTCTATTATCAAAGTAGATCATTTAAGATATGTATTTGCAAGAACAATGTAATATTTCGCCACCATAACGACCGCAAATGAAATTAACAGTTATAAATCAATTGAAAGTTAGCAGCGTATTTAAATTTCAAATGTAATAAATGAAGCAACTTCATGTCATTTAAAAGCCAATCAGGTTTTCAAAAACAATGAGTACACCACTTTTTTTAGATAGATTATTAAAATACCTTTTCCATGTAATGATACTGAGCAAGTTGCCAAACGCAGTCTTTGGATTGATCTTGAGGCACCAAAAGAATATGTAAAGCTTCCACTGTCCTAGCTCTACTTTTACATTGTACGTAAGATTGATAATTCTTCGGAAAGTCGTACCTCATCACAAGATTGCACTTTGGAATATCAATTCCTTAAACCAAAAGTAATTGCTATTCAAAACTATCCTTCAATTAGAAAAAGTAAAATTTGGAATTGCACCAAATAAAATTAGTACATGAATTGGCGGAAAAATGATGAACAAACCTTCTTCTAAAATCGAAGTAGCAATTAGTAAATTACACTCGTGAATTCGGAACCGTTTCAAAACTTCCTCCTGTTTTTTGTGCTCCATCGCAACATCACGAGAATAACTAACGTCCTCATTTGAATTTTCACTCGTATAAAGTGGGGAGAGAAAATGCAAGTCTTCATCATGCTTGCTTACCTCCTAGAAAAATATTATGATTTATATCACCATTAAATATTAATTTCCATAATAAGTTTTTAAACAAATAAATACGTACATTTAGGAGGTAAAACAAAATCTTGGCAGTGAATCCTTTATTCACAAAAATTATCCCACAGAGTAAATCAGGATCTGTAATTCCACGAAGATATCGAGGCCTCGGAGGTTTTTTAAAACCGTCTTCATTCGATCGCCAATTATTTCCAGGCCTTCTAAATGGTTCCCTGTAATTTGGTATCTGCTTCTTCGCATCTAGAACTAATTAACGGCCAACATCAAAGAATCAGTTTAATAACAAATACAATTATTGCTTAATGATAAAAATGATTCATTACCATTTTTAGCCTCATTCTTTGGTTCCTTTTTATGAAAGGGAGTATAAGTTTTTAATACTTTCAACAGTCTGTGCGCTTTTGGAGTCGAGAACTTGTAAATTTTTTCTTTATCGCTCAAGGATTCAAAAGCATCATCGCATAAAGCTCTGAAAATGTGTGAAAAAAATTACCAGAAAGTTGAATCATAAATTAAGAACAGTTTTCATAATGTCTTGTAATTTCTATTCTAGAATCTTACCTTATTTTTATAAATACTGACTCCACCATATTAAAAAGAAGATAATGCCTCTCATAGGGAGTTTTAATTTTTAGTTTCTCACTCAACATAATAAGTGCAAGAGCCGCTCGATCAGCACACCAAGGTCCAAGAGTTTTAAGAATATACAAAAAGTCTTCAATCATCTCACAGGGTTTTTGTGTAGGATCAGGAATCTTTTGAATATCCTCAAGAAACTCTTCGGTGTAAATTTCAGTTGGATCGTACCGGTGATCATTTAAAAAATGCATAGCGTGATTTGCACAAGATTCGAGGGCCTCGTATAAATTTGATTTTTCTCCCTCATCGTATTCTATCACGAGTTCCTTTGGCTTTGGGCTATAACTACACCAAAAATTTATATTGATAGTATTATAATTTCAAAATTGAAAATTGTTTTCGATTTAAGCTTCTTTTTTCTTTCTATTTGGAACTAACCGAAGTATCGAAATGATGTCGCTCCCTGTTTCTATTTCACATTGAAAAAGAGCCTCGATTCTCTCTATTTCGAGTCCAATTCGTCCAGGAATTTTGGTTAGGTTGAATAAAGGCACAGCAAGCCCGACGATTCTGGGCACATCTTCGCTGGATAAAAAATACCGGAGGATGTAATCGAGTGTGCTGTCTCCCAATAATTTATGGCACTGATCAACTATTACTAAATTTATTTGATTCGGAAGTATTTTCTTTTCTTTAACTAATTGTGCGCATGTTTCTGCGGTTGTTACTATCACCTGGAATTTGAATAGGTAGATGCAAAATAATCAACTCTATACATTACGAAAGAATACTATAAGAAACTCAGTATAGGTCTATAATGATTTTCTTGTAATCAGCTTATTATTTTTTCGCGATTCTAGAAAAATCATTATAGAAAATCATTCTAAGAAAAACAGTATAGAAATAAATAATGTTAAAATATTGAAAGAATTTATGCAAAAAATAAAGGAACTACAAACGACTGATTTATTTAACGTAGGATTTCAAATTATTTCACAGGATTCAAGGGATTTACAGAATTCCAAAAGAGTACAACTACATCAACGGATTTCAAAGAATTTCAAGGGATTTCAGAAAATCTTCACGGATTTTTAACGATTTCATACTTTCACGAGATTTCCAAGATATCTCAACTTTCAGGAATTTCAATGGTTTTCAAGAGGGTTTAAGATATTTCTACGGATTTCAAGAAATGTCATACGCTTTCTAACCATTTCAAGGGATTTTAAAGCATTTCAAAGATTTTCAAACATCTCCAGGGATTTTAGAGGATTCCAAGGAATTTCAACAGATCTCGGATTTCCACGGATTTTAAGACTGTTCAAAGTATTTTACGGGGTTTCAAAAGATTTGTAGGTATTATAATAGATTTTAAAGAATTTTTTATAATTTTTAAAGATATCAAGGAATTTCTAGAGAACTTGGGAAAATAAATTAAATTAAATGAAATTTCAAGGGATTACAGGCATCGCAGTGCAAAAAAAGCTCAAACAACGGGAAATAGGGTAAACTATTTCACGAAAAAAGGAAAAAATATTGAAAAGATTAAACATTAATTTTCACACATAGAAAAGAAGAAACAATCTTCTTATAAGAAATGTGTAATTTTTAAATAATGTTATATCATTTTTTAATTACTTCTGACAGTAAAGAATTTATTTACAAATCGGATATAGTTACAAGGAGATGATCAGCGTAGGAATTTTTTTTTAAATCATAGCGACCCGTTTTCGAAAAATCTACTTCTTTCAAAATTGTTGTTTTATGGATTAAGAAGTTTATTTATTAAATTTTGATGTTGAATTCAACAGTTGGAACTTGAAGAAAATTCAACTGTTAAGAACTCAATGTACAATTTTCTTCAATAATTGTTCATTTTTATTTTTCTTCAACTTTCAGCAATAAAATTTTCAACTGTTGAAAATTCAATTATCAATTTTCTTCAATTTTCAACAGTTAAAAATTGATTTTTTTTTCTAATTCCGCCAAAGAATGTTCAAATGTTGAAAATTCAACTGTCAATTTTCTTCAATATTCAACATTTGAATTGTCATCTGCTGAAAATTCAATTATAAATTTTTTCAATTTTCATCAGTTGAAAATTCAATTGTCTTCAATTTTCAACGTTTGCAAATTCAATTATAAATTTTCTTCAATTTTCAGCAGTTGAAAATTAAATTCTCTTCAATTTTCAACAAAAGGATTTTCAACTGTTGAAGATTCAATTCTCTATTTTCTTCAATTTTTAATAATTAATATTACAATTTTCAAACCTCTTCAATTTCCAACTGTTTAATTTCTTATTGTCGATAAATCAATTTTCTTAATATGTTAACAGTTGAAAATTAAATATTTTCCAATTTTCAACAGTTGAATATTCAATTTTCTTCAATATTCAACAATTGAATTTTCATCTGATGAAAATTCATTTCTCAATTTTCTTCAATTTTCAACAGTTAAAAATTCAATTTTCAACAATTAAATGTTTTAATTTTCTTCAATTTGCAACAACTGAATTTTCAAATGTTGAAAATTGAAGAAAATTTAAAATTGAATTTTTAACTGTTGAAGATTGAAGAAAATTGATAATTAAATCTTCAACAGTTGAAAATTAAATTGTTCAAAACTAAGAACACTGAAAATTGAATTTAATAAATAAACATTTTAATGCATAAAAAACAATTTCGATCACAGGTGATTTTCTCGAAAACTGCTCGTCATTGGCAAATTAATAGTCATCCAATGGATTCACAGAATAGGCCAGGCGGCAGAGCAAAAAAAATGGTAATTTTTGACATTAATACCGACTAAAGAAATTATGGTTTTAAAATGTTCTTTGGGTCAATATAAGGAACCGTTTTCGTTATCCCCCTCCCCCAACCTCTGCGTATCTTTTGACAGTGGCGTAAACTTTTGAAAAACAGTTTTTTATTTATAACTCGTTTGTTTGCAAACTCCGCGTCCACAAAAATTGAAGCACATACAATTCTCCACAAAAAAGGTTCTATTGATTATTTTCATACAAGCCATATTTTCCGAATAATAGCCGGGAAAAGTCCAAAAATTTGTCAAAAATGTTGAAAACTTGCACTTCTATTAGTTCTGAAATGAGGTTGGATAAATGTATGCACTAATTGTCGGTAAGATCAATGTTACTAAATAAATAATACATTAACAACTTATTTTTTATTTTCATAAATAACTTTATTAATGGAATAAATGTTTTTATTATATACGGGTTTCACAATTGCGAGTCTATGTATGTAAGTATTTGAGACCACTAACTCGAAAAATTTAGTGAATAGCTTAGTCCCTTAGTCGTTGGAATGTTGAGAAACATCTACATACATTTATGGTTGATTTTGAACCAATCTGTTCAGATTATTACATTTTCCAAACAGAAAAAGAAATAATCCAAAGTTTAATGTATTTCTAACATCGCTAATATTTAATGCATTCTTCTTTTAAACATTTTAAATAAAAAAGAGATTTCTTTCAAGAAATTGAGGTAAAATTATTTAGACTCAATTAAAAGAATTCTGAAAATATTCATAAGCAAACCCTGCAGATTGGAACGAATCATGAATTTAGTGTCTGAAATCTATTTTATCATGCGGGTGATTCTAAAACCAATCCATTCAGATCATTAAATTTTCCATTTAGGAAAAGAAAACAATCCAACCTATTCAAAAGAATTTCTAAATAAATATCTAAAAATCCAAACATTCTTTGGAAAAAGGAAAAAGTGAGAGGTTGGTTTTTTTTGGTTGACTTTTTTCCCTCTTTTTTCATTATGTCACTCTTGTCTCTAATGAGCCGAAAAGTGAGGTTTTTGGAAATTTATTTTTTGATTGTGAATAATTTTTGCTTACTTTGCAATAGATTTTTCAATTTTTGCTTGGTTTGTGAGAGTTATTCATGATAGAATGGATTTCGTTTCAATCTTAATTCAAATATTTTATCATGAATAATTTTATGCAAAATGAGCATGAAAAAGATTCAAAATTAAACAAACAGTATTCCAAACCATCTCACTTTTCGGCTCATTAGAGCAAAAATAACCAAATGAAAAAGAGGGAGAAAAAGAGAAAAAGTCAACCAAAAACCAACCTCTCACTTTTTCCTTTCTCCGTCCTTTGTATACTATCAGGGATTATTTATAGGAAAACTACAAGTACAAATTAAAAATTCTTATGCTACTTAAATAATCAAAACATAATACCTGCAATTAAAAAGAGGCATATACATACACAAATACGCAGAAACATACGTACACATACATAAAAATATATATGAATACTTCCACCTTTAAAGGTTACTATATCTAATTTTGTATTCATTAGTGAAAAAAAGAAAAGTGAAAAAGATATAAAAATTATTATTTATAATAAGAATAAATAAGAATTTAAAATTCTATCCATTCAAGTAAGTTTTTTTGTTGACTTTTTCTCTTTTTCTCCCTCTTTTTTCATTTGGTTATTTTTGTCTCTAGTGAGCCGAAAAGTGAGATAGTTTGGAATTCTGTTTTTTTAATTGTGAATCTTTTTCATGCTCATTTTGCATAAAATTATTCATGATAAAATAGATTTCTTTTCGATCTTAAGTTTAAAATCTACATACATTTTTCTTGTTACAGCCACGCGCTTGTCATTTCAGTCAACACTTGCTGAAAGTGGTGAGCCCTGTTCTACGCAAATGGTATTCGTCGTTTTTGCTTTGAATTACAATGATCCTAATTCAATTTTTTGGTAAGCCTGTGACATTCTGGATTTTTGGCATTCCAACGACCAAGCTATT
This sequence comes from Andricus quercustozae, assembly GCA_932072015.1. Lineage (NCBI taxonomy): Eukaryota > Metazoa > Arthropoda > Insecta > Hymenoptera > Cynipidae > Andricus > Andricus quercustozae. Next base: position 9,614 of record CAKNWU010051704.1, read on the forward strand.
CTCTAATTTTTTCGACTAAGTGGTCTCAAATACTTACATACATAGGCTCGCAATTGTGAAAACCGTATATAATGAAAACATTTATTCCATTAATAAAATTATTTATAAACAATAAAAAAAAAGTTTTAATGTATTATTTATTTATTGACACTGATCTTACCGACAATTAGTGCATAAATTTATCGAACCTCATTTCACAACTAATATAAGTGCAAGTTATCAACATTTTTTACAAATTTTTAGACTTTGCCCGGCTATTATTCGAAAAATATGGGTCGCATTACAAAAATCAATGGAATCTTTTTTGTGGAGAATTTTATGAACTTCAATTTTTGTAGACGCGGAGTTTGCAAAAGAAACCATAAATAAACGAGTTATAAATAAAAAACCGTTTTTTGAAAGTTTACGCCACTGCCAAAAGATAAGCAGAGGTCAGGGGAGGGGGATAACGTAAACGATTCCTTATATTGACCCAAAGAACATTTTAAAACAATAATTTCTTTAGTCGGAATTTAAAAAAAATGCCATCTCTTTTAAAAAATACCATCATTAATAATTATATCGTGATACTTTTTCGTCTAAAGTATTATTTTAGATTTAAAGTTTTATTTAAATCCTAAATAGTTGTTAGTAACCGGTCAAGTAAACATTAGTAAAATTTTGATTAGTAAGATTTATAAAACTTGAGACACAAGAGTCCCGAGTTTGAAACGTGAAATTCTATTCTAAGATCTATAATTTGATATAGAATTACATACTTAAGTTTTCTAAGAAAATATGTAATTCATAGCTAAGTCTCTATAGTAAATTCCAAGCAAATGCAAATTAAAATTTTATAATTCAAACTCGAGACTACTTTCCGGTCCGAAATTTTCCGCGTAATTCAAATATTATATTCTCAAAGGTAGCATATTTAAATTGAAAAGGGAAAAAGGGACAGTTTTTCTAGAATAGAGGGAACAATGGGAATTTTTCAAAAAAGGGAAAACGCAGGAGAATACGGGAAAACTGTGATCCGTAGATTTACAAGAATTCTAGGGCCTTGAACTTTTTTTTAGATTTCGCTAATGAATATATCTAATTTAATTTATATTCGAGGGATTCCAAATGATTTCTACTTCTTTTAATGGATTTTTATGATTCCCAAAGATTTCGAGGGATTTTTTAGGAGTATGATGACTTTAAGGGATATGAAGGAATTAAAAAAATCAAAAGGATTTCAAAGATTTCAAGTTATTTTTAAAGATTCCAAACACATCCAAGGGATTGCAAAGAATTTTGTCGAATTTTCAACAATTTCAATGAATTTCATAAGTTTTAAGGGATTTTATAGGATCTCCAAGTATTTCAAAGATTTCGAGGGATTTCTGAGAATTTCTAAGATTCCAAATGATTTTCATTGAAAATTCAAGCCATTTTAAGGATATCAAGTGAATTCTCAGATTTTTGCTGTGTAAGGCTTTCTACTTTTTAAAATTAATTCCTTCAATATTTTCATATTATTTATTCCAATTCTGCTTATCCTATAATCGATTTCTATATAATGATTTTCTATAATGAATTTCCTATAATCGTGAAAAATTACAGGAAATTTAATATAGGAATATCATTATAGGTATATACAGATTTTTCTATAATATTTTTCCCTACGGGAAAATTATTATTACCATAACGTACCTGAACATTGGAAAATTGTTCTTCGAAGTCTGGATTTACTGCAGAATCACAAATAATTGCTTTCAAGTCAGTCAATTGGCGAACATAACTTGCTTTTATCAAACACTTTTCCCGGTCTCTTAAAATGTAAATCGCCCGTTTTCCTCCTTCAGATAATAATCTAGGAATTGAAAGAAAAAAAAGGATTTAGATCATCAAAAAAGTATTTTGTCAATATTTCATCCCATTATACATAATCAGTTTATTTACCTTCTAGTACAAACGGAAAGCTCTTGAATCAACTTTATCACAATAAACGTTTGTTCCGAGCTTTTTCCTAAACATACTATTATGTTTTTTTCTTTCGCTGTGTAGAGGAGTTCCACCTGATTTATGATAATTTTAGGGATATTAAATGAATTCATTTTTTAAAGTAGATAGATTTTATTATAAGAAAAATAAGTCATAGTACATATTTATTTCTTCCAAATATACACTCTTTGTGAAAAATAATTCAGCATAAAATAAAATAATGCCCTTTCCGCACAATTTTACTTTACAAAATGAACACTTGAAAAAAATTAGACAACTCATTGTTAATATAAATAAACAATGCGCATACAATCTAATAAATGACTACGTGAAGATTTTTGAAACTAACCTGATACTCTCTGGGAGTGAATGATTTGGTGTAAACCTGATCATTTAGGAGAATTGCCATGGAAACTGCGGCTCTAAACTATTACTTAATAATATTGTTTATATTTTAATTAACTATTATACTTTATAAGCACCACTTGTCAAATGCAGCTGTCACGTTCGAAATGCATTTTGAGGTTATGTTAATTCAAAATTGGTACCATATTTGTACACAATGCGCAGCCATGTTTGTTTAACCCGCGAAATAAAAAATGTAGTTGATTTATGTAGGATATTGATATTTAGATCTCATAATGAGTACGTATTAATAATGGGATATATTAGTATCTTCTAAATCAATGTAATATTTCATATTCATCAAAGTTATTGTCTTTATAGTAAAATCTGGTAAAATGTATTTTTTAAATCAACAAATTTAAGCGCATCCTTGTGGTGAAAGTATGTACTAAATTGACACTAACTATAGATGGCTAGAACGCTAAAGTTTCGCTTTATCGCCACATTTAATTATAATTAAAGCGAACAAATATAATTCTTCTAAATATATTAAACATTCGTATTTATCGACCAATCAATGAATTTATTAATCAGATTGTAAATTTAAAAAGTGAATTTCCGGATCGAAAGCACATAAAAAAGCGAGCATTGTGACGATTGTGACAATCAAGGAAAGTTTGGTTATGTTTATTGCAGTTTGCGGCTTTTATTTGTTTATTTTGATCTCGATTTAAAATAATTGTTTAATTATACAGGCAGACTGTAAATTAAAGTTTTATATGGCATGCATTAAAGATGGAGTATAAATTTGAAAAATATATCGACTGTCAACAAGGAGCAGTGCGATCTGTAAGATTCAGTGGTAAGTGAATATGGTTATTTATTTTAGAGTATTTTAATGCTAATTATCTATTAATCACGATTAATATTATAGCACTACGTAAGAAATAGAAATTATTTCCTTTTCAAGGCAGTCACAATTATTTTGGTTCTGATTGTCATACTTTTTGTTTGAAAATATTACTGTTTTTTTTTTTAATTCGTCTTCTTGGGTTGAAAATTCAACTATTTTGGTAGAAAATTCAACTTATTGGTGGAAAATTAACTTTTGTTGTTGAGAATTCATATTTTCGGGTTAAAAAGTCAACTGTTCCGCAGAAAATTGACCTTTTTTCTTTTTATTGACTGAAAAATCTTTCTTGATTGAAAGTACAACAATTTTATTGAAAATTCATCTCTTTGGGTAGAAATTTCATCCTTTTTTTGTAAAAAATTCAATTGTTTGGTTGAATAATAATCTGTTCTGGTTGAGGATTCAACTCTTTCTGATTAAAAATTAAAATCTTTTTGGTTGAAATATCAACTATTACATTTTTCGTTGAGAATTCATCTTTCTTCCTTGAAAATTCAACTACTTGGTTGAAAAAGTACGACTACTCTACAAAAATTAACTTTTTGATTGAATATTCATCACTTTAGTTGAAAATTCATCTCTTTG